>WFKH01003881.1:4968749-4990465 GCA_016163765.1 Magallana hongkongensis | reverse complement strand
GGGGGGGGGCTGCAATTTGCCGATGGCTTTGACATTTTGGAGGAGTCAGGGTTAAGACCTTGACTTGAACTTGTTCCCAAAACAGTATACTTCTGTCTGACAAACAGCATTTTTTTTCAGGATTAATCTTTTCTCTCTGCATCTTTGCAGAACTGCACGTTTGTATCATGTTCTTCGATTTGCCATTTCCAGGAATATCATCAGCTATAGCAACTTAACATCTCGGCTCTTTTCTCCTGCCCATAAAAGTAAATATTTATTTTTCTGTTTCTCCCCTTTTTCGAAAATGAGCTCTACGTGCTGCCTAAATTCATTCCAGGTCTCGATATGATATGATAATTTATTATCATATTGTTTCTTCACTCTCCTATGGAACAAACTATCGTGATTGCTATTTTTCTTCGTATTATTGATTGCTATTTTTCTTCGTATTATGACCATATGACATTTTGTTTCATGACTCAGGATAATATCAACTATCAGATTTTAAGAACAAAAATCACTCGGACATTAATTTGGACTATGTGATTGGAATCCTCCTACGGGTAAATTCTTTCCTTTTGTATTCGCAATGCATGTTATCGTAACTCCACTGAGACCAAAAGAGATAGAGACTTGTAACTTTATCTATAGTAAGGTTTTCAAAACGCAAATAACTTTTTTAACCAGGCGTCGCAGGAAAATTGGCAATACAGGGTGACATAAAGGTCAAACGTCAAAATAATTTGAAAAAATTTAATTTATATATTACTTTTGTTTAGGGTGGCTGATATAATTTCAATGCTGTAAAAATAACTTTCAACACGTTTCATAATATAACCTTTCAGACTTTACTCTAAAATAGATGTAGAAGTATGAAAAGCTTGAAATCAATATTACTCTAAAAACATGAGAGGGAGAGAGATTTTACCAATATCATTAGTTCACTAAAATGGTCTTCCAATCCATTCATATTAAGATGATTCAAGGCCAATATCTAAACGTTTTGCCACTGAACATTTCTTCATTTTTATTTTTTTTTTAACACACCTTTAAACAAAACATCGAAAATACTTCATACCATATGCAATGGGGGCGTCCACCCTGACCGATTAAAACGACATAAATAAGGTCAAACATTAATTTGAAAAAAAGGATAAAAGACATTATTGTTTTACAATAGTTAAAACGTATCATAGGTTTTAATATAAATGAGCATATATACACTCGTTAAAGTATAAAACATTATTTTATGAGGCTAATGATTAATTTAAACTTGAGCCGTGTCATCAGTATCCTACCAACTGACGATAAACCTATCAATGGTGACTTTCTTTACCGCATCCATTACTTAAGGACGACGATCCTTATTCGCTTTGCGCATAAATATCGCGCACCTAAAAGGAGTGATTGTTACGAATATCAATTTCTAAATATTACGTCAAAATCGCTGAAACATATCAAAAATATCTTATGACGCAATGAATGTATAGCTGTTCTACTTCTTCAATACACACTTTATGTAGTACATGTAGTGGCTGAACTTGCTATATTTAAAACATACTAAAATACGCTTTTCAACACGTATTTTTATAGGAAATGTCATAGTACTGTAGTGTTTTTAAATTAGGTCAAATTACACATAACCATCAGCATAGATTAGTTTACAGAGTTTGAGCCAGAAAACAAACAATCTGCATTTTAATCTGCTCCAATACTCGTATTGAAAATAGAGTAAACGCATGCCTGTGTTTAATTTTTGAAGTTTTTTATCATCAAAAATGTATAGCGCACTCAAGCAGTTGTTATGTTTTATGATGTACATAATCCTTTTTCAAATGCGAGTTTGAGCAGTATTTTTCATAAAAATTTGAAGAAATTTAATGTCACCGCAGTTTTGCATGTGTTCCCGTAAAAACAAGTAAATGACATGGTCAATGTTTTAATGATATTAATTCAAAATTATCAGATAAGTATAAAATTTCAATTTGGATGGAAAATCTATTGCAGAATTTTTGATAATTATTATTCTCACACAAAAACGCTTTTCCCATTATGTTCATTGAAATGGTCCCTATTTAAAATCTAATTCGATTTTTATGTTATTTCTTTTTGATATTTATATATCTTTACTAATTCTTACTCATAAAAAAAAATCATGAAATCCACAATTGAAAAAAGCGAATCGAGTCCGTTGTTCTTTAAGTTTCTCTGTTTTTTGATTACCATATTTACTCACCTCTAGTCTAAAAATTCTGCATCATATGGTTATCCTACTTGTATATTCATATTTTACTATAACAGTTAAACTATACTGAATAGAATTGTTAAGAAAAAAAAATACATATTTACAGGGTTTTGTAAAGGATTATTTCTTGTGGTGGAAGGTTTTCGAGAAGAAAATGAAGGGTTGCTGGATACGTTAATTTTGTGTATGACAACTTCCATGGCTAGCTTATTTTCGTTCAAGATAGTGTATCGACGTCTTTTGACTTTTCGGTTGGCATGCATTGAATTCGATTTCTGTTTCTCCAAAACACATCTTGACAAGAATTTGTTGGTTAAGAAGAAAGCCATGACCAGGTGAAATAATATTTCCAATGAGAAAGCAACCTTCCTCATCAACAGGAGTTGGATTTTTTGATGTACTAGTGTATAATCCTAAGTTCCCCTTCTCCCCATAGCTACGCATTGTATATTTATTTTCTTTTTGATATTCCCTTACAATTACCAATTCATCAACTTCTAAAAGTTTACTGAACAGTTTCCCACATCTGAATTCCCCATATTCTTCATATTCATATTTCACATCGTGCTTGATAAAGCTAAACTAAATCTGTTTCGGATGGGTTTTTTTTTCCAAAATCAAACTAAACCTTTTCTGTATTGAGGGATCGCGAAGAGAAAAAATTGGCCAGAGTAAGTAATTGATGTTTAGATATGAAAGTTTTAAGTTTTTATAAACCATTCAAACATCATAATCTTCAATTGTTAAGCAAAACATCGATGGAAGCGAAATACATAATATAAATCGA
This sequence comes from Magallana hongkongensis, assembly GCA_016163765.1. Lineage (NCBI taxonomy): Eukaryota > Metazoa > Mollusca > Bivalvia > Ostreida > Ostreidae > Magallana > Magallana hongkongensis. The sequence goes on along the minus strand of WFKH01003881.1, from coordinate 4,987,451 downwards.
ACTGTAAAACATCGAAAGATTTCGAGATATCTACATGTGGCACAAGTGATTTTTTATGAAGTGTACGATTGTACTCTTTTGCAAAACTGTGATTTCGGCATATCACTATCAGGTAATCAAATGATTACGACGTTACAAAAACTCGTTATTGATAATACATAAAAGGTTCATATGATTTTTAAACATATACTTAATTATAGTTAATATTTAAAAATAATAATACTTTCCTGAAAATGACGTGTTATTTAGATGGAATTTACAATGGTCCACGAACTTTTTGGACAACCGTCGTATATAGCAGCTCTTAAAGAATCAAAGTACTGAAGTACAGATAGACGGCGGCATCATTTCCTAGGTCAAATAACACATTATCACAAAATGGCTGACCTTTGATCAAAATGAAATTTCGTTTTATTAAAACGATTTTATCGACAGCAAAATATAACTTGATCCATAGCCGAGTGGATAAATCGCCGGGCTTGTGATCCGTACAGCCCAAGTTCAAAGCTAAGAGGGGATTTTGTTGTTAATTACTGAATTGATTTTTTTAGATATTCATTTTTTGTCGGCAAACTGCAAAATTTACGCTTATTTGACATATGTATAGTTCATTTATCATTATATCTTTCAAAATAAAATAATTTACTTTTAACTTCAGTGACTTTTTCGTGGTGTATTATTCAGCCTTAAACTAATAAAAATATATATATTTTTTTTCAAACTTGTCGCTCTTTTTCTTTTGCTGAATGTATGATTGGATTGTGGAGAGTGATCAATTACATTTTTAAAAGTTTCCAAAAATTTTTGAGATGAAATATTTGTATCAAAGAGACGCTTCAGCTAATTTTGCGAAAATACATGTACCATGAAATTACAATTTTCCCATAACTTATATGATTATTTTTGCAAAGTTAAAAGTACGATCTTTGCAAAAATAATGCTTTGCAAAAGTTGAATATTCTAAATTTACCATAAAATTGATAATTTTAGACGATCTAAACGGTAAATATTGCTAGCTCAGCCTTTTGATCAACAGCATAACGCATCGATTGTAAATATTTCACGTGGCTTTCTGCAAAAGACTGCAAATGACCACGAGTTTTTACAGCTTTGACTAATGTTTTGAATAAGAATTTAAAGAATCTAATTTTTGAATTCCGGAAAATTCTTTAGCATGCACTCAATCACGTGCTTATTATTGCTGTAAAAGGAATCAATGTTTCAGTACATGCAAGGGAAATAACCAAAATTAGGAAAATCATCTTTCGTGTCTCTTTAAAGCTTATGTTAGAAATAACATTGACTTTGTAAATGTATCATTTCATTCATAGTCTGACATTCAAGTTTGCTTGTCTGATATAATATATACACATACTTGGTTTGTTAACCTTTTGAGCCTACATGGTTGTAGAAACTTCCCTTACCAACTTGACTTATCGGGAGGTTGTGCCTAAACGACATTTTACATTTAAAATATAATTTACTGCACAATTTCAATTTAATTTATATTATATTTATACATGTATGACTGCTAGTTTGAAATTTATATAGCTTGTATTGTTGTGTTCAGAAGACAAATAATATTATTTATTTTTTTGGTACAAAACAAGGTACAAATAATGTTCGATACTGAAAAAAAATCTTGACAAGCACTGTTGACACAATAATAAATGACTCTTATTTTGCTATCTATTTTGAATTTGAAGTAAACTCAAGTTAATATAATACGTTTTAATGATATTGTTGCTATGTTTGCGTTATATATCTTTAATACACATAAATATTTATCAATTTCAATTGTGTAATGATGTGTGATATAACACCTGAATAACAAGTCCATATTTCATCCACCTTTAGATGGTACTTGAGGAATCTTCATTATTTGACGTCGCGGGCAAGATTCACAATATACTGTTATACAGCCCTCCGCCTAAAAAGACTACTAATATCCACTTTACGTTTTCACACCATTGCTTGTGAACCCAAACAGCATTTATATTTATTAAACTCATGCATATTCATACTTAATATATATTGAATTTGACGTATGAATAAAAATCAAAGTACTGAAAGTACCGATAGGCGGAGGCATCATTTCGGAGGAGAATAAACTGATAATCAAAGTATTGAAGTATATAAGGACAGACGGGAGTTGATTTTTTCAATGATATGTAATTTTGCATGACGAGTAGTTTCTAATCCGTATTTGAATTACGCACATTTTTATACATGTAATATGAATTTTCGGGCTTTTCCGACAATTTTAAAAATTCCGGGAAAACACCACATGAATCATGTTGTGAAATATTTGTTGATAGAATTAATTCCATCAAACTATGAATCACTAATGAAAATATTTCTCGAAAATTGTATGAATCCAAGCAATATTTCACTCTAGTCTCATTTAACCAGACGCTCGGTTGTCTCCGTTAATCTCCGACAAGCAAGAGAGACTCTCTGCTTGTCGGAGATTTACGGAGGCAGCTGAGCGTCTGGTTGAACGAGAATATATTGAACTATGATGATAAATTATTAATAAAAGCTCTTAAACGGCTAACTTTTTTTCATATGAAAAATTCGTTCCTGCTGGAAAACCCCTAATGTTATGTAATACATACATGATCTTAATCTCGCATAATTGTCGTTCTTTTTCTTTTGCAGAATGTATGATTCGATTGTAGAGAGTGATCAAATATATTTCTAAGTGTTTCCAAAAATTATAGAGATGAAATATTTATCTAATATATTTATTTATTCAATTTAATTTAAGACGCTAGAGCTCATTTTGCGCAAATATCATCAAATGACAGTTTTCCCATAACTTACATAAATTTTAAAATATTGCTTTGTAAAATTTGAAAATTCTCAATTTACCATTAAATTAATCAGTTCCGACGGTCCAAACAGTAAATACTGCTATCTCAGTCTTTTGATCAAGAGCTTAGCGCATCGTTTGTAAAGATTAAACAGCGTAACTTTCTGCAAGGGGGTGAAAAGATTACGAGTTTCTACAGATTTAACATGTGGTGTAAACAAAACTTTGAGATATAAATTATGAATACCGAAAAAATCTTTAACACGCAATTGCGAGATTATTAAGTACATGCACGACTTCTATTCTTTTAAAAATGGAAATAATCAAGATGAGGAGAATTAGCGTTAATGTCTTTTCAAATGTTTTCACACTTGTTTTCACGCGCAATACTCTTATCAGCTCGCAAAGTACACTGACTTCCCAACTTACTTTGAAATCGACAGCGCTGGCCATACATGCAGGATTAATCAAGCCTCACCGCACGTGGCTTGGGTACTCTACCTTTGCACCCACTGACTGTGGAGTTTTTTGCGTTAATGGGTGAAATGTTGATGTTTAGTTTATTTGTTTCATTATTCTTATATAAGGTTTAGTTTGCATGCCAAACGCTTTACTGATTAAAGACAAAATTAACGAATGTAATCGTAAAAATTAAGTAAAGTAAAACTAAAATAAAATATGCTATACTACGATCACGGCTGACAGTACTAATTTGGAGAATATTCAAGCTTCACATAGCAGTGGTTCAACTTGTTGAATAATCAGGTTAATAGTATCGATGCCGGGGGAGGGGGTGGTAGCTATACAAAGAAAGATACCTCTCTGCAGGAGATTAATTGATAATGCGCAAGTTATATACAATAGCGACAAAGAACCACGCCATGTTTATCCATTGAATCTCATAATTATTCAATATTTCTGTCAACACTAGATGGTTCTTTAGGAATCCTCATTATTTGACGTCACGGACAGGAGGCTGTATAAAAAAGTATAAAAAGCCACAATACAATTACAAACCATTACCTGTGAACCCCAAACATCATCAATTTTCTTAAACTCATGCATATTCATACTTACTGGGAATTTGACGTATAGACGGAAATTTAAGAGAGAAATTATTTCTATTATTTGCCACATGTATAGGTCTTTTTATTGTATATTTTGTAATTGCAAATAAGATATTTATTACAAAAATAACATTGAAAGATGAATCCTAAACGAATATTGCAAATTTTGCCGCTAGGTGGTGTCCGTCGAATCCTCCAAGTTCATTTTCGAAGTCACTTGCAAGCTGACCGGTAGCAATAGAGGAGGCTCATGGAGCCTCCGTCTAAAAATTATTAGAAAAAATGATTTTCATTAATTGTCGCATGTATAGTTCTATTTATTGTATATTTTGTAACAGTAAATAGATTACTTATTTTAATGATGATAATGAATTATGAATCCTAAACGAATATCACAAATTTTATGCTAGGTGGTGTCCGTCGAATCCACAAAGCTCATTATCGACGTCACATGTAAGCTGACCGGTAGCAATAGAGGAGGCTTATAGAGCCTCCGTCTAATTATATAAATAAAATGCATTACAAAAGGAGAACATTTCTTCATCAAATAGAAAATATTAAGTATCTGTATAAGGATCTGACCCCTAACCCGAGGAATCCGGTAAAGGATAGACCAAATGTTGTCACCCAATATACACTTGAAATCGCCATGAATCAGTACGTTATTTGGACTTGCCTTAGGAACTGCGGTATGGCAATTATATGTGCGATATCTAGCATATGCACATGCTATGCACTATACTTTATGTTCTTGATAGTCACTTAATATATAATCCTAAGTAATGGAAAAACTCAATTTTATATCAGTAAATATTAGAGGTCTAAAAACAGTCGAAAAAGAAAAAAAATATATTGATGGCTGTTTGATAAGAAAATAATATTGCACTTCTGTAAGAAACACATTTTGATTAAAAATATGAATGTAAATACAACTCTGGTTGGAAAGGGAAAACTTCTCAAGCATATAGTCATTCAGTATTTGGTAGGGGTATAACTATTCCTTTTCGAGAAAATATTAATATTAAAGTTATGAACTTTAAACCATTTCTTTCCAGAATAAACGAGTGAGAAAACATATGTTAATAAGTTACCAAAAAAATATTATCATATTTTATGTTGTTAAAATTTGTGTAAAATTAAATCTACAAAAACGAAAAAATATAGTTATGTAAGGTTGCTTTTCTTGCAGAGACCGAAACTTATCAAATTAACATTAACGTGTTTGCATCTAGATAAAGGTAGTTAGTTTTGATTGTATTTTTCAAATATGTTTTTACAAAACTTTTCAAGATATGACATATAAGAGATTACAAGTTTTAGTCAATCGTGCGTTATCATTTCACACTTGCAAGAACCGCTGTAGCAGTGGAATGCCTTACAGCACATTTTGAGTTTTAAATTACAGAAAAAGATTGATATCAAATTTAGTGTTAGGTCTTTCATAAAATTGACAGATTTTACATTTCTGAAAGATTATGTAACAAGATTATGTAACAAATGTTTACCTTCTTTTCAATTGTTTACCTACTTTTCCGTTTTTTCCCGATTACGACAAAGAGCACACGGCGGGTTGGACCGGTCAGCAGAGGATGCTCACTCCTTCTAGGCACCTGATCCTACCTCTATCTTTTTAGAGGTCCGTGTTGCTCTGCTTTAAATTTGTATTTCGTTTTATGGATTTTTGAGGTGGATGACAGTTTGTTATTGTCATTTTTCATTTTTTTAGGACAAGATACACAGACAGTACCATAAGGTGACGATATTTACTTAATTTTCTCAAATTGGTCACATTTAAATACGTCTGGTCGTTCATGATATATTTTATTTATCAATTCCTATAAGTTTTATGATACCTATAAAAACGTGTGTGTTATATGCTGTGCAACTTTTATGCAAAGTAAGAAAAAAAAATTCTGTCATGCAACTGAAAACCTATAAACACAAGTTGGTGCAAGAAATTCTTTATCTGGCGGCCGCCATATAAATATCAGTTGTTGAGGTATGGCTGATTTTTATGCGAAAAAAAAAATAATATCTTTTGCATTATATTTACGTATATGCTTTTTAATCTTCGTATCTCTCAATATAGAAATCATGTGACGTGTGTGACGATTTTTCTGTCAGAAATAAATATATTTCAAAAGATATGCACTGCTAAAAAGCATCTTTGAAGTAAAGAAAACAGTTTAAAGAAATGAAGTACCACACTACATAAGAATCGGACAAAATCGGGGAAAAAACAATATATAACATCAGCAAGAAATCGACATTTTGTTGTTGAATTTAAAAACGTTCCTTAAGTATAATTTGAAATTTTATATTGATTTCTTCTTTAATAACAACACAGGGACGTTGTGTACTTTTCCACATATCCTTAAGTATTCCATTACGAACAATGTTAACTTGGTGTATTGACTTGGGAAACAAATATTAGCATTAGGGATAGGATAGTTTTAATTGTGTCAATAAAAAGTATTAATCATTTTGCTTATTATTTTCACATTGAGAGGTGTATATAATAAGCACACATCTAAGAGTTTTATTGCATTTTTTAAAAATTAAATCTAATAAGTTAATGAAATTAAAATTGGTATATTTAATAAACAGTGGAGGCATTCAACACTTTTAGCAATGTTTTTACGGTCATTTGTGTAGACCATCTAGGATTTATTTCTATCAGAATGCTATCCCGTGTTTATTTCTTAATGTTTAAAAAATACTTCATTCGGGCCATTTAAATTGAAGTTAAATTTTGCTTGAAAAATCACAATTCATAGTATTAAACACTTCATAAATGAAAGAGAGTTTAATAACATTATCAATTAATTTTTTTTCATCATAACTATATTATTTCTGTGCATATAAGATCGTCTAAATTGTGAAGTTTATTGCATTAATTTATTGATTTCGAGTTCTTTCAAATTAATCTTGTTTTTTAGATAACTTTCATGTCACTCATGTTTTATGAAGTTATTGGGATTTAGGGTTCAAAATTGATTCGTAATATTATCACAGACAAAGACGGTTGAAAATGTAAACATTATGAAATGTTTATTGGTTAAGATGTTTCAAACGATCACAAAATTATGAAATGTTCTTTTAAATATTGTGAATTTCTGTGTGCATTGAAGTGTAATCGTTGTTACGAAAAAAAAACGCTAGACGACGGATTAAGTCTTTTAAATCCGATAAATGGATCACAATTTATCATTTAAAACAAATTTTCAGTTGCCAATAGATCGATACTTCAATTGCCGAAAGGTCTTCTCCATTGCGTCTGACTTACTCATATTAAAAATTGACAAATATATGATTCAGAACCACCTTTCCAGCCATGATTTCATGCGGCCTAATACAATTTCACGTCATAACATTGCTGCAAAAAAATACATTCTTACTTTTGATTAAAAGTTTTATCTAACAAATTATTAGAGACTGTGGTAGATTTACAAAATTAGTACTCCTGAAACCCAATTCAAACAACGTTTATCTCTGTGCTATTAGTTTTATTTCAATACGCAGACAGTTATAATCAAATTTTTAGGAAATAAATTGATAAGTTGGTTGATCCTTTGCATATGATTATACTATAAGATAAGTTAAAACCAACAATTTTTTAGACAGATAAACGCAAACTTATATAAGTAAGCAATAGACTTTCATTTGATTTTGCCATGTGCTCTTTTTTATACTCAGATATTACAAATCTTCATTTTTAGGACTAACTGAGTTGAGATCATCTGAATCCATTAGTTCCCACTTGCCTTTATAAAAGACACCTTAAGTGCCTCAAGGTTGCTCCACGGCCATTAAGGACATAGAAATACTGCAGTTTTATTCATAATAATCAGATACAACGAATATGGCAGAATATGTGAGTACTGTGTTGCAATTTATTCCTTCATACTTCTTTTCAAAATTAATTAAGAATTAAAGATAGTTATGTTCATTATTGCTAGAATTTAAATAATCATCAACTTTCATTTGTTTTTCACCATTATCTTTGAAAGACGAATAGAGGAGGCTTGTCCCAAAGTTACGGAAACAGAACTCATAACTTAAAATCTGTAAACTACAATTTCATTACACTTCTATGTTCTGTTGCATGACCTTTTCGCAAACAAACAAAAATCACAATACCTGACTCATATTGTTCTTGAGAAAAAAATTTAGTTACACCAAGTTTTGTCAAGCGACGTCAAAAAGTTTCCGTTAATGCGACGTTGTAAAAACTCTTTACGATAACAGATACATATTTTTTCCGAAAATGTCGTAGAAAATAACATATTTTGAACATAAGCCGTGCATGCACATAAATCATTAATTTTGCATAGTTAATTATTGAAATGTTTCAAAATAACAGCAAGATTGTCGGTTTTAGATATGCCCCGTATTTCTTATTATATAACGTGCACGTGTATCAACCCGGTGTAAGTAGTTTTATATTTATGAATTGAAGTATTGTATGACAAAATACAGTCAAGATGGCTCAAAAATCGTTTGGGCATGATATTATTATCTGCATTTGCTATCTAAACGATACATTGTTTTTGCTCATCCTAATTCTAATATTTTGAGATTTATTTATTTAAAAAAACCTAATTGGCGTATGTTTTATTACCAACCTCTACAACATTGTACTCTGTTTATACTGATAGACATAATCACATTAATCAGGTGTACATATTTTGTGTCCTTTAACTCAATGCTTAATATAACGTAACTCGAAATAAGAAAAGAACGATAACTCTAGCATATCATTTATTCGGGTTATGATGGTTTTTGATATTCATTTTTTGCTTTACTCCTTGAAAATTTCATAATTTCTCCATTTTGGGGGATACCTATTCACAATTATGTGTATCACAATCAAAATAACTGCGTCATTGTTTAGCTTTTTAATCTAAGACGTCTCATTAGATTAATTTTATTTTCAACACTAAATACAGTCACGATTTCATTTAATTGAATCCATTACATCTATAAAAAATGCAACTGAACATTCGTTGCTTGTTAAAATGATTCAAAACAAACATTAATGTAAAATATATCTTATAATCGTTCTAAAACACAAAAGCAAAGCAGGTATTCCTTAAAAGCTACAATAATAATTTTTTTCTAGATAAATAGCATTACAATATATACCGTTTTTTCTGGTTCTCCTGTGGTTGCTGATGTCGAAGTGTCAATTACTAAGGGAAATATTTAGGAAGGTTTCTTATGGTGAGCATATAAAGAATATACTTTTTGTAGAGATAAGATTTATAGTGCAATCATAAAAGTGGTATGTCATTCTAAAAAAAAAATCAATGGCAAATGGAATGCCAGAATGGTAAATACACATCTATAGGGTAGTAGTTTTTAATAATCCCATATTGCCTCTACGGTTCTACTTAAGTCTAATTATTTTAACTGATTAACTCAGATACCTTTAACAGCCTCTCCTAGACAATGCAACGACAACCGACTGATATTGAAGTAAGGAACATCACCTGGGTTGCCAAAGTACCTTTTATGTTGTTAGAAAATGCGAAAGCATTCCGGTACAAACATCTTCAGCGTAGGTATTCTTTCGACATCAATAACCGTCTTAAGGTCAACGTTTAGTAAACGAAAGGAATCTACATATTTCTAAATTTTTAGATGAGAATTTGTTTAATAGTGCTTCTTAACAATAGCTTGGTTTTATAAGGTGTATCTGAGCTAAGCGTTAAAAACACCCACTAAGATAAACCGTGTTTTAAACTGTTATTTCCAATGAAATGTGAAAAAAATCAGCTATAATCTCATTTTTTTTATATTCATGACAAATGAAATATATCCGGAATACCTACAGTCACCTCAAAAACGACATAGAATATTCTCTTGACATATTCTAGAAAATAATGAATATCCAAATTATCTTTAAAGGATTTTTAATGAATATTGAGATAATGAGATTTTGAGATGATTTAAATAATTTCCTTACAGTCACTAAGAACGGGAAAAAAGATATTTCAATTAACCTTTGAATAGATCTATCACCAATCAGACGCTCTGAAATCTTTTACTAGATATTGACCTTAACTTCACAGATATACGCAGCACTGCAAAGGTGTACAATGAAAATATCAACGGATATAGACGTTCAGAAAACTTTGCATCTTTATAACAGTATATTTATGTACAGTTATTTTATAATGATAAAAAATTGATATTAAATGAAGCAGCATAGTAAATGCCACATTGTATGACACTTACTGTGGTCCCCTGAATTGACAGTCACGGGATATGTCTTAATAATCCCCCAAAATGGAGTCATATACAAATTTCAATATTGCTTGGGCATATCTTTTTGAATTAAAATTTTTAATGATAACTAAGTTCTACCTACCTAATAGATTCTGAACAGTATTGCTGCTTTGTACATGAATAGAGTTCATCTTTTATTACAATAAATATTAAAGAAATAAGCTCCTGTTGAAATTCATATGACCTTCGCTTAAGGTCAAGATCTAGTAAATGATTCCAGAGTGTCTTTTTGGTGCTAGAACCATTATGACGTCATAATTGATTTGAAGAATCTTTTTCCCGTACTTCACGGCATTAAAGGAATTATGTTGAAAATTAAACAATTTCTTGACATTCTATGTTAAATGATGGGAAAAGTAATCCCGATACCTATATTCAATTTGACATCATTTTAAAGAAAAGGTCAAGATTTGGTTTTTTGGGAGACTGTAGGCATTCTAGATATATTTTATTAGTAAAAAATGAACAAAACCTCGAAATTTGTTCCTCAATTCCTTCATATTTCATTGAAAAAGGCAGTTTAAAACATGATTTTTCATTGTGTTTACCAAAAATTTTAGCCCCAGTGCACCCTATCAAACAAAGCTAATGTCATGAAGAATCCTTGCAAGAATTTTTATCTTAAATTTTATGAACCTGTAGGCACCTTTCATTAACTAGATCTTGACCTTAATATTTAAATGTTGTTATTAATTCATGCTATATTTTTCATCAAAGCAGCAGCACGGTTTAATAAATTATACATCTCATTAATTTATATTCAAAAGATGATAATGATTTGTCAAGTGAATGCCCTTATAAAAAGCGGATTTAGGCTCCCCGATGTCAAACACATTGAACATGTTAATTAAAGACTATTTGAAAAAAACAACACACGCTCGAAAAATAATTACATGCTGGATCAAAACAAGCATAATGAATAGGATTTAATGATAAATAACTGTTTAAAGATTATGTTCTGTTTCTTTAAGTAAACGTTTTTACCATGTTAAAAAAAATCAATTGATCGCCCATCTTCACACATAATTTGCGTCAAAATTGAAAATATGGCGTCACATTGACAAGTGCATCGCGATCAGTCATTTCTTTCTATTTAACGTGGTTTGACTTATTTGACTACAAATTTGGACAAAGGATAACTTAATGGAGTTTAATGTGTTTGTACAGATAACATTTTTGATGATGTGTTGTTTTGTGTGATGTCATTGTTAACGTTTAAAAGTTATTCATTTAAAGAAGGTGCCTATCTATTCCAGTCTCCTTACTCGAATCCCCTTTAACCAGTCGTACAACATACAAGTACTCGCAAAATAAATCAATGTATAATTATTACTCAGGTAATCAGGTAATGAATTTTACAAATATCTTTTTATGCAAACTGTTTTTACCTAATTATGTTAATAAATAATCAACAATCATCAAAGAGTTTGTGCAATTGAAAATTATGGCATGTCAAACGTTGCAATATTCGATCTTTTCCATTTGTATTATATAAATATTCATTTGTATTGTATAATTTTCTATTTGTATCGTATAATTTTCCATTTGCATTGTATAAATTTCATTTGTATTGTATACTTTTTTATTTGAATTGTATAATTTTTAATTTGTATTGTATGATTTTCCATTAGCATTGTATAAATTTCATTTGTATTGTATAATTTATTATTTGTATTCTATAATTCTCCATTTGTATTCTATAATTTTCCATTTGTATTGTATCATTTTCATTTGTATTCATTTGTATTCTAAAATTTTCCATTAGTATTATATAATTTTATAATTTTCAATTTGTATTGTATAATTTTTCATTTGTGATATATAATTATAGAATACAAATAGAAAATTATAGAATACAAATGAAAAATTATACAATACAAATGGAAAATTATAAAATACAAATGGAAAGTTATAAAATACAAATGAAAAAATTATAAAATACAAAAGAAATTTATACAATGCAAATGGAAAATAATATAATGCAAATGAAAATTATACAATACAAATGGAAAATCATAGAATACAAATAGAAAATTATACAAAACAAATGAATATTTATACAATACAAATGGAAATGATCGAATATTGCAACGTTTGACATGCCATAGAAAATATATTCATTCAGCACAACTTGTTATTAAAACTTAATCGTTTTGGCTTCGACACATTCCATGAACTTGCAAATATAAATACAACTCGGGGTTTGATACCTTTTTATCAATACAAACCCATCAGTAAATTTTATAAAATTCCGACTTTTCCAAATTCTTGTCACAGAATTATGACATCTTTTTACGTTACTTTTGCTAAAATTTAGAATTGATTAGAAACTAAATTGAATGTTGTGTGACAGAATCGATGATTAAATGAAAGCTGAATACAGAACTAATTACATGATGTGCGAGGAAATTGAGTGTCAGCTTGCCAAGGTAAAGGAGTGACAAGATTTTATAAATAAAAGCAACATGAAGTAAAACATTATCAATTTTCTCATGACATCAAATTTATTACAGAAATGATAGATAGATAGATAGATAGATAGATAGATAGATAGATAGATAGTTCAGCACATAAATAGCATGAAAAAGAAGTAGCTTACAGGAAAGTAAAATCATAGATGTTCTTATTTTCAAAATGTTTACAGGTCTTCGATACTGTGGTAAATAAATCAATTAAAACATATGTTGAAATTTACTTCAAACATAAAATTTTCAATGATCCTTGAATTGTGAAGTCGCATAGTTTCCTCACTTTGAATGATCAATTTAGATAACTGCATAAACTGTACAATCAAAATGCTAATGTTCTTAAGTAACTTCTATAACTGAATAGAAAATGTCAAACCTCTGTATCAGGCAACATTTCGTAGGGACGCTGAATAGGCAATTTTCTAAAATATTATTTATCTATGACTTTTACAATAATTATTCTAGTTTACGTTTACAAATCTAAATCAAGCAGTAACATATAATGTGCATCATTATTCATAACTGATACTACCGAAAACCCAATTTAGGCAACTATTTCATTTTAGGAGAAAAGAAATAGAAGCTTCAAAATATTTCGAGCTATGGAGTCTCTAAATCAGGATGTAAATTTAAAAAAAATATGGAAATGTGAAACTGTGTTAATATGAAAATTGTTTTAAAAAATCTACAATAGGTAAACAGCACATTTACATAAAACATAGATTTTAATTACATTGCATACAAAAGAGTATGGTTAGAGTTTGAATGATGGTATGCATCTGAAGATGCTTATGGTATATCGACTTTGCAACGAAATACATTTACCAAGCAATTCACTTACCAATGATGAAAAAAAAACATTTTTAAGATTTTCTCTTTACTTACCATGGTAACGCTGAAAACATGGATTTCTCCTCAGATTGTTTTCTTTAGAATAAAAAAACCCGATAATTTATTTCGTAAAATGTCTACTCTGGAAACCATATGTTGTTGCTTATACCTGTGATGGAATATCTTATATCTTTATCAATGCCACTTTTCCATCTTTACCATTGGTACCTTTACAACGCAACAACTTAACAACAACTAAATGATGTTAGATTTTGTTACCTATCAAAGTATATCAAACTGAAAAAGATGAAAGAAAATCGGTGACTATGTGAGGCCACTGAAATTTTATTCTTACATAAAATTGATCTTAAAATTTTACCTGTTATCTCAATACTTAAGTACCTCTCGTCTTGTTGATAAAACTGATATCAAACATTACATTTAAGTAAACATGTATTCTTAATACATGAGACTAAGTTCACAAAAAATTATCTATTTAGATGGCTAACCTTGACGTCTAAAGGTCTCAAAATTATCTTTTTGTCAAAAACAATATTTTAAATTCTTTGTAAGGTATCAAAAGCTCATCATATATTTTCAAAATCAACTATACAGCTATGGATTTTTTTTTTAAACTTAATTAATTTTTTAGCGATGTTGCAGTTATTTATTGTGACCGTTAAGACTTGTATACGTTTTGTTACTTATAACATAGTATAGATCTCTATCAATTGTGGTATATTGATTGCCATATACGTCTTAGAGTTTAAAGATATATTAAAATGGTTGTTTAATTTTGAACTTTTAATAATAAATCAATGGTTTAAAATGAAGTCTCATGTCCACCATATGTGTTTCCCACCAAAATTAAATGGCTTTACAGTATTTACGGACACGTATTTTTATTTGCAGGGGCCAAATAATAACTAAGGATTCATCAGGTAATTACGTTGCTGTCACCATTATACCAGACGCTAAAATAAATAGATACTATATATTGACTCTTCTAAAAAAAGCTAGTACCTGGCTTTATATCTTGAGCAAACATTATATATTTTGTCCTCGTTATCTGGTAGTTTTAAAAACTATTTATATCTTTGTTTATCTTGAACTTACCTTTCGATTTGTTTTATGCAGTCTAGTTGACGTTTGATGTCACATATTGCGTTATTAATCGGAAGCAATTCATATTTATACTTTGCTAGGGGAACTAGTTACTATATTTACAGAGTGTTAGTATCAGTATTTTCAATTTTTAATCTCAATTTATGGTTTAACAACAACGTACATATTGTGACAAGGTTTCAAAAACCACTTTTATAAAAATAAAAATGCATATGAATTATTTTAAATCTTTGTACGTTACGTGTAATAATTTTCATATTTCTTTTCAGGGAAAACATCAATTAAATGAAACAAAGGAGCACTTTTAAAATCAAAATGCCTTACTTGCTGGTAGCAGCAATAGACTTTGGAACAACATATTCTGGATGTGCGTTTTCTTTTCATGATGAGTTTAAGAGAGATCCAACAAAGAGTTTCGTAAAAAATTGGATTGATCCAAATAGTTCAATGATGTATTGCAAGACGTCAACATGCATTTTGTTCAATGAAGAAAAGGAATTCAGTGAGTTTGGTTTTGCTGCAGAAGCCAAGTTTTTGGACCTGATGTTAGAAAATGACCATCAGAATTGGTATTTTTTCAGAAGATTCAAAATGGCTCTTTACGAACTTCAGGTAAGATTTTTCATGAGATTATACATGTTGTTTTTTTTAATTTACAAATGTTATCATTCTATGCAAACAAATCTATGTGTTATTTATTTATTTATTATTTTAAAGTCAGAGGACCAAGAAATTCTCATTGAAGATGAACATGGGAATACTATGCCCGCTCTAACAGTGTTTTCCGCATCACTGAGATATCTGAAGCAATCTCTTTTAGATGCTGTCAATGACATGGTTATTATTTCAATGGGGGATATCAAGTGGGTTATAACAGTGCCAGCTATATGGTCTGACCCTGCAAAAACGTTCATGAGAAGAGCTGCCATACAGGTATTTCATTTGATCACAAATTCGCTCATCACTTTTTTTAATGATAGTTTTCACCTGCAGAATGTCTAACGGCAAGTGCGCAATAAAAGCTTACCTGCTAATAATTTTACTTACCGTATTTATGTACCATGGAAACGGTCAGTGAGGCGTAAAATATATGAAACACATCTCTGCATGATAGCTCTACTTTATAAAACAAAATATTTTAGGTTGATATACTTAATAACACTTAAATACGAATCACATTTTGAAGCTAACTACTAATTTAATCATAACTAAAATTATTCAGCTTATGTTTTGACGTCACAATATATGAGCTGTTTTGAACTTATTTATAACGCAATAAAAATTAATATTCTTTATCGCAGAGCACTGTATGTTTGTTTACATTTGTTTTACGGGTTGGTTCTTTAATTTTCTCGTCTGAAACATTCAATTTGAATCTAACCACAGACAGATGTTTTACAAGCTTTTAAATATTTTTGTTTTCATTTCCATATGTGCTAAATTAATTTTTCAGAGAAAAAGTTTTTTTTACAGCTTAGCGTTTGGTCCTGTATTATGCATATTATTATATCTGATAAAAATTTAAAGACGCACAGGTGATCTTTTCTATGCTTTAAGAAAAATATGACATATAAATCGTTATCTATTTAATTGAGATCAGATTTTATGTTCAAATTTACGCTGGTTGCAGCGAACGTATATTTTTAGTTTTTCTGACAAAAATCATTAAAATGATTCTGCCCGAATACTGCTTTTTTATTCGGGAAAAGATTTTTTTTTTTAAATGATACTTTTTAAAACCATTAAATAATATCTGGATGTGTCTAACCATCTTAATTTTGATTCATTTATGGAATTCATACAAACAAATAAACCCTGCGCATTTTGTGTCTAGACGAAAAATTGATACGGTTAGCTTAAGAGCGCTCGAGTTTTAGACTGTATTGACCTACTTTACAAGAGAAGCTCTATATAAAAATATAAGAAAATACCCAAATTTGAACATTAAAATATATGGATTTATTTTTCCTAACCAATAGTTTATAGCTAATCAAGTATTATCGTAAAATTTTAGGTAAATCTGATGGTTAATTTGTTGACCACCGAGCCTCATTAATTATGTCTTCGTACTTGTATATTCAGAGTGTCTTTCATTTGTCACACAGGCTGGAATAGACTCCGAGATGCTAACTATAGCATTAGAACCAGAAGCAGCAGCTCTATATGTTAAATATCTTCCTGTTGAGAGGAAAGTGGATGGAAATGATAAAGAGGTTTTGCAGGCTTTTGCGCCAGGATCAAAATATATTGTCGTGGATGCTGGAGGTCAGTATATAATTATTGTTTGTTAAGGCCAAACATGAAATTTATGATTTACTACAGATAAAAAAAATTTAGCATGCTTATATGTAATAAAAAAGAAATGAAAGGGTACTTATACTTTTTATTTAATAAAACTTGCTGCAAAAAACGCATCAAATATCGGTGGGCACATTATGAAGTCGCAGCTAATTTCTTGCTTTTTAAGTCCAGTTTTGTAAATAAGAATACATGTATTGCGATAACGAGGTCATAACAAAACCGCTTTTTGAAGCGGATTTTTAAACAAAATATTGATGAAGTGTTTGATGAACCGACGTCATGAATTTGTTTAACTCTTGTACGCAGGTGTAGATCTTCTGATTAATAACATATTATAACTAGAGACGAGCTCGTTGCAAAGCAACGAAGAGGTCTTCCGTTGCAGCTTCCTGTCGGAAAAGAGTTGTCAATCAGTCTGATTAAAAGCACCCTCTTCTCCTTACAGGGTCTGACAGGTATTGATAGGGGGTCATCTTCACCCGACCTAAAATTCTGACCAATCAGGGCTTTAGAAAATGTATTGGAATTTTTTAAATGGAGACAGGCAAATTATTTCAATTCTGCTTTCTATGTAACCCCCAGACTGAGTATTGAAGAGTTGCACCTCTCATTAACAGATAAAGTCGTGTATTTGGTAAATGTGATATATATTGAGTGTAAGCAGAAGGGTGGTGATTTTAATCAGACAGGATTGTCAATATGATAAAAGTAAGTTCAGAAAATCAAAAATAAATGACGACGGCTTCTCCAACCTGAGGGTGCGCTGTACGAGAGGTGCTCAGTGGGAGGGACAACTCTCCGTATAACGTTTGGTCATGCAAGCACTCAGCATCGTTTTTGCTTCGGGGAACAAATTTATCCGAAATGTATTAACAAGCCAATAAAAGAAAAAATTGATCTTCAAAATCTAATCCGTGGTAGTGGTAGGGGGGGGGGGGGGGGGGGTTGTGAGGCAGCTTTAACTTATTTTGTTTAATATAATTTGTTTTCAATTTGCCATAAAAATTTATATTGCCTTCTACTAAAATGTGTGTTGGGGGATGGGGGAACAATGCCCCAAAATTCAATTTCCTTTAAGTTAATTTAAGGTGAATTTTGGTTGCGAGAAAGGGGGAGAGTGCTCTCAGTGGACTAACTGGCGGTTCTGTGAGCAACCTCACAAATAATTTCTCCCCTCCCCACTAAGAAAAACAAAATCATAACTAAAGTATTTATCTATTAGGAAATAATGGATGCTTCTTTTTCTTATAGTGACACTAAACTTGCACAGATGATCAACGTTCAAGTCGGGACATATTTAAGTACATGTCACAAGCAATCTTTGTGTCAAATTTTAGCTTCTAATCATTTCCATGTATATTACATGTAGATATGACAGACAAGAAAGAAGCATTTATTTTTCAAATTTTAGCTTCTAATCATTTCCATGTATATTACATGTAGATATGACAGACTAGAAAGAAGCATTTATTTTTCAAACGACCTTGAACTTGTACAACTGACCCTGGGTCAAGTTCATGACACATCCTCACGTCATCAGCAATCTTTAAATGAAAAAGCAATATCCAGTGTCTCTCCTTAAAAACAGTATAAAGCAGACACAACTTATGAAATTTCTTCCAATGACCTTGAACTTCACAAAATAACCTTAAAACAAAATCATAACACACACTTATGTCATAAGCAATCTTTGTGTGAAGTAAGAACTTTTAATGTTTGGAGGGCGCCTTGTTTAGAACGCTATATTACAGAAATAATTTGCCGGTTCACTTAAGGTCTACTCCGCGCCCTGGCGCCGGAAATC
>WFKH01003881.1:4901360-4967370 GCA_016163765.1 Magallana hongkongensis | reverse complement strand
CCAATCTAGGTCTGATAAAAGCCGAATTTAAACAAGTGTTCCACTATCAATTGTATGCTTGAGTAGTCTTAATATACTCAACTTTTTGCATGCCTTTTCATATATACCATTAATATGATTAGATCAACCATCCTCCGACTGTACATGTAGATGCAAGCCTACTTGTTTAAATTGTTTACAATAATATAGGGTAGATGTTTTTAATTATGAGAAAATATATAACGCCAGTTGCCCGTTTTCTAATTTACAGGTAAATAATGAAATTAAAAACTCAAAATAATAGAGATGAATTGTATTCTTTTTTAAAGAATTAATACTATGCACATGCATAAAGTTGGCTAGTGCTTCAAAAAAAGTTTATCTGGCAAGTTTATAAAAATTATTGTTAAGTCGTATAATATAAATAAAAACTGTTGACGAGTTGTTGGATAAAAATATGACAACTAATCATTTATTATTTTGTCAGGGAAATATTCTGTCTTCTTCAAATTAAGTATTGTAATAATAAATGGATATCAAATTTTCAGTCTCAAATTTAAATGATTATTCGGATATATATCAACCTAAAATAAATCAGCCACGTCCGCATATGTATAGGACAGTATGAAAATTTTAAAACTGAAACTTTCATATATGTGCATGAATCATGTACATTTAAACCGTGTAGAGTAAGTTCCAGTTCAGATCAAGACTCTAAAGTTGGGGTCAATTCTCAACAGGATCAATTTTCAACGTGTCGAGGTCATCAGAGTTTAGAAAAATCTTTCTCATTCCGTTGAAAAATGACCCCGGGTATAAATTTCACGATTTTGGTCTCAATTTTCAACGTTTAAAAATGACCCCACGGGTCAATATTCAACGTTGAAAAATGACCCCCGGGTCATTTTTCAACCCGGGTCAATATTCTTCGTTACACCGGCCCTTGACCTGGGCATTTCGTTCACGCCGCTAACTTTCAAATATGTTATATGACCAACGGTATTTTTTCGTGTTGCGATTTTTTTTACTCTCTGTCAAAGCTTGAATTTTCTCTTTTTCAACTTCAAACCTAAATCGTGGCTCCTCAGAGTTTTGAACATGTTCAATTTTTGTTACCACGTCCACGTCCATACCAGGAAGACCGCCATTCGCTGGGTCGAAGCTCATGTCAAAAGTCATTAGATTTTCTGTCTGCGTCAAAATCCATGTAATAATCCTCAAGTTAAATTTCTCCAAAACAATAGTTCATTTCTATTTCTTCGCAGGCCTGAGATAAAATTAAGTCCTCGTCATTCGATAACAAATCCAGGCCTAAATCTCGTAAATCACCCTGTTCACTGTTGGAAAGCTGCAACCCGACATCCTCTCCCGTTAATAGCCGAACAAAAAATGCGTCGTAGAATATACTGGCGGGAAAGAGAATGCACGCGGTCACCTGACAAAACCATTTTTTTATTAACCAAAACTAAAATTACGCATCAAGCACTGATAACAAGTCACTTACTTTTGGTCTAATTGATAATCAGGCATCAAAGACTTGTCATTAGGCACTTACTGATGTTTTAATTGGCTCATGATACAAGAAAGTTACTGAATATTTATTATGCTGTATCCTGATTAATTCGCACTCTTCACCGCCCTTCGTCCAAATAATTCAGGATAAACCATAATGTGAAGTGTGAAACCTACAGCAGGACTGGTGCATCCTACATAATTCAGTTCAAGCTCACAAGAAAGAAGAAATAAAGATAATAATGTAAAATTTGCAACAGAATAATATCTATGGATAATATCATTGTACTTACATTTTATATTTGTGAAATACTAATGGGTAGAAAGTTAAAGCCATCTTCTGATGTTATTTTGTAAACAACAAACAATTTTGAGGGAAATATTAATAAACTACATGTCTGACAAAACATACCGTGTAAATGCAACACAAATCAGATGTGAAATCATATATGAAGTCAGATCTGTAAAATCACATCGTGTAAATAGGGCTTAAAAATTATACAGGTCAGGATAAATGTCATATGTTATTGTTTCCTTCTCTGATATATCAAAACAAGTATTTTCACTGTATATAGATGTGTTTGTCTTTACTATGAATTATTCATAAACACATAAAGATTTATTCATGCATTTGTAAGAAACGATTTTCATAATGTATAATAACCAAAGATAAAAAACGTTGTTGTTATTGCTGACATTTTGTTGTTTTAGCATTTCAATGCTTTTAACCTAAATTATTTATACACATTAAAAATTCTTTTCTTTATTTTGTAAAAGATCAGTCATCACAGAACAAACTTAGTAAGACACACAATATAATTATAATTTGTAAGTATCAAAATTAACATACATATAAAACGAAGTATAGGTTGTTAAGTGCTATATGATTGGTTACAAAGATTATTGAATTCTCTTTTCATTTTACTAAATCATATAATAATATGAAAATTTAATTGAAGTTCCGCTTAAATATCGTATTATTTCTTGTCTTATATGAAAACAAGTCGTCTTATTTTCTACATGTTTTACTGCAATACTAAATGGAATTATAAGGGTCGAATAAATATTTTGTCAACGTAAACACTTATTAAAATTAGAAAGAACAGAATCATTTTAATATCATCATGTGTCAAGTGTATTATGTTCATATCAAGTATCATATCATATCAAGTTCATATCTTATCAATCAAGTTGAAATATAAATTAGGTAGCCTTTGAATTAAATTCATCAACAGATCAATACATAGAAGAAAGTGTCCTTATTATTTAAATGAAAAAATAAAATATATATAAACATTCAAATATTTTGTTTTCAAAAGTAGCAATCAAACGTCGTGGATGTTTCCGCTATTGTTCCATGATCAAAGCTTTAAAACTTTATTTCATCTTGACACCAAAAACCATTCATTTAATACTATTGTCTATTTGGATCCATCATTTTACATGTTGCTATACAGATTTTCATTTTCACTCTGGATTTGGTCTTTTATGGCTTTGTAAATCATGCTGTATTCATCCTATGTAACGAAATAAATAAAGAATACATAATATGACTTTGGAATTTATGATTAATATTTCTAATTTCAACAAATATATTGCTTCTGGCAAATTCTTTCATATAATGCCACGTATTGAAAAAATGTAAACCTGAGAGGAGCAGAATTCTGGTCTCCGGATCTGCAGTTGTCTAACTGCTGAGAAAACATCGATGTTACCATCCATGTGTAGCTGCTGGATACAATTATGGATGGCACAGAACATTCCGCAAAGCTCAGCACCATCTCTACAAATAAAATTAAGAAGGCTGGGTGGTGAACAAAGCTTTAACATTTGAAATTTTCTATATCTTTATACAGAGATCTTTGTTTAAAGGAGATTGATGAAGTCCAAAAATGGCCACGACCATAAATCTTTCTTAACAATTTATATTTTGTTTTGTTTCATGAACATATAAAGCTGCTACAAACTGAAATATATAAATCTGATGTTCTCTATAGTCCGAATGAGTAAACTAATATTTCTAGTTGTAACTGTTGTCTCCTCGAAAGAGTCTTACACTTTAACTGCATCAAAATCGAAAATAACATATCATTTACTCAAATCAAAGAAAGCATCGACACGTTTAACAACAGGCAGAATAATGAACAACGATTGATTGATTGTAAGGTTTTATTTACCAACGAAGCAATACTCCAAATTATGGGATGGTGTACATGCACATAAAATGTTTCGATTTGTATTGACTTAAATTTACACCTATTAGATTATATACTCATACAAAATTCAAAACTATACTACATTTTTTACTTGTCCAAAAATAGGACTGTATGAAATCCATAAAGTCAAAAAGCAAGATACAAACAAAATTTATCTTTAAATGATGTATTTTGTAAAGTACACCGTAAATTTAGAGAAACGTGTGATAAAAATTATGAAAAGAACCTTACTTGCTCACAATGGTAATGGTATTTTCAGGAGAAACGCCAAGCGTATAGTTCACTAATGCTCTAACAGACGATGTGTCTTGTTTCCCGCTTTCCAGTTTTAGCGACTTATTTGGTTCGGCAACAACAGTTGTCATGGTTTCCTGCTGTTAAACGTTTTTGAGTAAATTATAAGTGTAAAATTTAAGTGTGTCATAACTTCGCACTGTTGTAGAATGAAAGTGTATAGGTTTTCAGCTGAACGTACCTCATTTTGATCAACAAGAAAGGTCCTCAATTTAAAGTCTGTGTTATTAACGGACTGGAATCGGAATGTAAAGGGTGAAATAAACTCAGGTTTTGGGGTGCTTGGTAGCCATGTTTTTACCTAAAATATAAGACAATTTTCAATAAACGTTTTAAGATAGATGGTAGGTAGGCACGTAGAACACTGAGAAAACATATGAATATTTTATATCAATTTGATAGACGTAAAATGTAGAATTGATAAACCTTTTTAATTTCATCCGAGGGATCCAACAGAATAACATTATTTGATTCATGGTCATTTAACAGCCGTAAGAAGTCAACGGCATTCTCTGGGTATTGTGTCACAATAAAGGCGTTTTTCTTTGTGTAGGACTATAATAGACAATATATATAATAAACGTTTATTTTAACATGAATATGCTCTTCAATTAACTATATGAAATACATTTAAGTTTAACTTTTTTCTGACAAGTTTATTCATTAGTTTTGTCAATTATATGAATGATTTCTTGTCAACAATAAAAATTTCGTACAGAAAGATAAATGGCGTTGATGAAACAGCTCATGTGATTTGGAAGCGGTGTGAGGTTTAGATTGAATCTATCAACTGTAAATGAAAATTATATGAAAATAAAAACACCAAAAAGCCACCAAACCAATAATCACAAGAACAACAACACAACAACAACAGTGAAAAGAACCACGCAAACAAAATTTTTTTTCTTATTAACCAAAAAAAAAAAACCAAACAAAAAAAACCCCACCCCCCCCCCCCCACCCCCCCCCCCAAAAAAAAAACAAACCAAAAAAAAACCCCTAAAATCCAAAATAATAAGTTGCAAAGTTTCTTACGTGGAAGAATTTTGTTGGAACATGTTGGCGGTTTGTTTTGTTTTGCCAACTTATAATCTTCTTGTTGATAAACAGGAAGGATTGCCAACAGTTGCTGAAATAAAAAAAAAACCCAAATAAAAATAATAAAAACAAGAGGCCCATGGGCCACATCGCTCACCTGAGGAACAATAGGTATGCTAAAATCAGCTTAATGGAGACATAATACTAACTATCTCGACAATGTAGTATAATACATGTAGATCCTGTATAAATAAAAATCAATTTTTTCCACTGGACATTCTTATGTTTATTATCATTAGTCCCTTTTCCAACAAGATGATTTTTTAGTAATATCACATGTTTAGCATTGTAGCTCTCAAAAAGATCCTAAACAATTGTTTATAAATGGGATATAAACCTATATCAAACTCTGAGCCCCTTGTGAGACCCAATCATCCAGGAATCATCCAGAAGCCAAAATCTAAACAATATTAAATAATCACCTGGCTGATTAGTTTCTTCGAAGAAGATTTTTAAAGATTTACTCTTAATATTCCTATGTAAAAATTCCACCCCCATTGTGGCCCAACTCTACGCCCAAGAATCATGATTTTTACAACTTTGAATCTACATATACACTACCTGAGGCTGCTTCAAGTTTCAGCTCTCCTGGCTTATTAGTTTCTGAGAAGATGATTTTTAAAGATTTACTCTATATATTCCAATGTAGAAATTCAATCCAAAATTGTGGCCCCACTCTACCCCTGGGGGTAATGATTTTCACAACTTTAAATATACACTACCTGAGAATGCTTCCACACAAGTTTCAGCTTTCCTGGCTAATTAGTTTCTGAGAAGAAGATTTTTAAAGATTTACTCTACATATTCCTATGTAAACAGTTCACCCCCCCCCCCCATTGTGGCCCACCCTACCCCCCGGGGTCATGATTTTTAAAACTTTGAATCTTCACTACCTTAGGATGCTTCAACACAAGTTTCAGCTTTCCTGGCCAAATGGTTTCTTAGAAGAAGATTTTTAAAATTTACTCTATATATTCCTATGTAAAAATTTGACCCACCCCCATTGTGACCCCACCCTTCCCTCGGGAGTCACGATTTTCACAAATCTGAATCTACACTACCTTAGGATGCTTCTACACAAGTTTCAGCTTTCCTGGCTAAATGGTTCTTGAGAAGAAGACTTTTAAAGATTTAATCTATATATTCCTATGTTAAAAATCGACCCTCCATTGTAGCCCCACCCTACCACCCGATGATCATGACTTTCACAACTTTGAATCTACACTACCTGAGGATGCTCCCACATAAGTTTAAGTTTTCCTGCCCAAATGGTTCTTGAGAAGAAGATTTTTAAAGATTTACTCTATATATTTCTATGTTAAAAATCGACCCTCCCCATCGTGGCCCCACCCTACCCCCCGACGGTCATGATTTTCACAACTTTGAACCTACACTACCTTAGGATGCTTCCACATAAGTTTCAGCTTTTCTGGCCAAATGGTTCTTGAGAAGATTTTTTAAGATTTACTCTATATATTCCTATCTATAAATTCGCCCCCCCCCCCCCATTATGGACCCAGCCTACCCCCGGGGGTCATGACTTTCACAACTTTGAATCTACATTACGTGAGGATGCTTCCACATAAGTTTCTGCTTTCCTGGCCTAACGGTTTCTGAGAAGAAGATTTTTAAAGATTTTCTTTATATATTCCTATGTAAAAAGTCAAACCCCCATTGTGGCCCCACCCTACCCCCGGTGGTCATGATTTTCACAACTTTGAATCTAAACTACCTGAGGATGCTTCCACATAAGTTTCAGCTATCCTGGCCTAACGGTTTTTAAAAAGAAGATTTTTAAAGATTTACTCTATTTATTCCTTTGTAAAAAGTCGACCCCCCATTGTGGCCCCACCCTACCCTCGAGGGTCATGATTTTCACAACTTTGAATCTACACTACCTGAGGCTGCTTCCACACAAGTTTCAGCTTTCCTGGCCAAATGGTTCTTGAGAAGATTTTTGAAAATTTCTCAAAAATTTTCATTAATTCCTAATTATCTCCCCTTGTAAAAGGGCTTGGTCCTTAATTTTCACAACTTTGAATCCCCTTAGGCTAAGGATGCTTTGTGCTAAGTTTGGTTGAAATTGGCCCAGTGGTTTTTGAGAAGATGTTGAAAATGTGAAAAGTTTACAGACGGACAGACAGACGGACAGACAGACAGACGGACGGACAGACGGACGACAGACAAAATGTGATCAGAATAGCTTACTTGAGCTTTCAGCTCAGGCGAGCTAAAAAAACCCCACATAAATGTCATGAGCTAAGAAATTGATTAGTTAAATCGCCTGGAATTCCTTTCTAATTACAGTCCAGTTTGCAGGTTCTTCCTTGCTCATATTTTCTACTTTCTTTACGAAATCAGAAATGTTCAAAGTCTGTATTGGTGCTCTAAAAACTTCGTGGAGAGCTTGGAATTTTGTCTTGTATTGTTCCTACAAGAAAACTTTTCTATATTCTGAGTACGTAAAATATTTGTTTATTTAATACAAACGGTTCATTTGGTGATTGTGAGTATTGTTTATACATTTAATTACTATTTTTATTATTAAGGTCTTCCGTTTCCAACGGAAGACCTTATTGTTTTCGTTCGGTTTCTTTTTCCCTATTATTATTATTTTTTTTACTTCTGACAAACTTTGTTCACGCGATTTCTCGGAAATGGCTCGGATGATTTTCATGAAACTTTCAGATCTAATAGATATTGATCTAAAATTAATATACTGTACATTTTTTATTTTGATGTCTTGGGGTATTGACGTTTTAGCGATTTTCAGAGGGTCGACTTGTCCTGGGATCTCCTTCAAACGGTAAAAGATATTGAGTTCAAACTTTCAGGGATTCTAGACAAGAGATTGTAGATGTGCCATTTGGCATTCATATTTGTCATGCTTAAAAAGCGTTGAAGCTCGCCCGGTCCCGAAAATTGAGACTAAAAAAAAGTCGTAATTTTTCACGGTTTTCTTTGTTTATCTCTTTTCTGAAAATTATTTTGTTAAGACATGTAATAAGAAAAAAGTCAATATTTACAAGAACCTTCGTTTAATATTAAGAAAAAAGGGCTGGCCCCTAAAACTAGGGATCTAGAGGGGTCTAAAGTTTTTTATCTATAGCTCTTTACTGAGGTATATTTTGTAATAGGTTATAGAAGCAAATATGTTTATCTTACTGTTATATACCTACGCACTCTAAAAATTTTCTCATGAATTAAGTAATTAGGGGTTTTTAGGGGTCAAAAGTTCAAAACGTTGATCACCTATATCTTCTAAAGAAAAATATTTTGAAAAGCAATAAAGAAAAAAATATGCTCATAATGATGTATTGAACAATATTCAATCATCAAAATTTCGTTTAACGGCCCCAATAAGGAGATAAGGGGTCAACCCCTAAAACCTTTCTCAGATATCTCAAGAACAGTAACATCTCTAAACACTTGTTGAACAAAATGTGCTTAGTATCAAACGAACTTTCGTTTAATACCAAAAAAGGGGCTGGCCCCTAGAATTAGGGATCTAGAGGGGTCTTAAGTCGTTTATTTATAGCTCTTTACTAGGGGGAATTTTGTAATAGATCATAGAAGCAAAAATGTCTTTTTTACTGTTATCATAAAATATAATAATTTTCTCATAGGTTTCGTAATTAGGGATTTTTAGGGGTCATAATATAAAAACTTTGATCACCTATATCGTGAAAGAAAAATATTTTGATAAGCAGTATAGAAGAAAAGATACTCATAATGATCTACTGGACAGTATTTAAACATCAACATTTTATTAAACGGCCCTGATAAGGAGATAAGGGGTCGGCCCCTGAAACCTTCTTTCTCAAATATCTCAAGAACAGTAACAAATTTCTAAACACTTGATGAACAAAATGTGTTTAGTTTTAAATGTCCTTTCATTTAATACCAAGAAAAAGAGGTTGGCCCCTAAAATTAAGGACCAAGAGGGGTCTAAATCTTTTCCAGATATCTTTAGAACGGAAACAATGTTTGAAACACTTGTTGAACAAAATGTGTTTAAAATTAAAAAATCTTTTATTAAATATCAAGAAAAAGCGGAAGGTCCCTCAAATTAGGGAACAAGATGGTTCTAAATGTTTCCAACCAAAGCTCTTACACTTGAAATAAAATAGTCTCTGGCCCTTTGAATGAAGACCCCTTTCTTCTTTTTTCAAATCATGTGAAGCTGTTAAAAAGCAAACTCAAAGTCATACATGTATCTCAAGTTCTAAAATCGGACGGAAGACCTCCTCATTGCTCGCAACGAGATCATGTCTAGTTATTCTTGGGGTTTTTTTTTTTTTTTTCTTACGCATTTTTGTGCAAAGATTTCTCGGAGATGGCTCAATCGACTTTCATGAAAATTTAGATCCGATAGATGTTTATTCGAACTTCATACATATTTTTTTTATTTTGATGACGTCACTTCCATTTTAGAGTTTTTGACGTTTGAGCGATTTTTAAAGGGTCAGCTTGTCCTGGAAACTCCCCCTAAACCATAAAAAATATCAAGTTCAAACTTTCAGGGATTATAGACAAGATATTGTAGATATGTCATTAGGCATTCATATTTGTCTGGCTCAAAACGCGTTAAAGCTCGCCTGGACATGAAAATTGAGAATAAACAAATGTCTCGATTTTTCGTGGTATTTTTTTTTTGTTTATCTCTTTTCTTAAAAATATTTTGTTAAGACATGTAATGCAAATAAAGTTTATATTTACAAGAGCGTTCATTTGATATAAAGAAAAAAGGGTTGTCCCCTCAAATAAGGTGCTGAGAGGGATCTAAAGTCTTTCATTCATAGCACTTTACTGAGAAATATTTTGTGATATGTTAAACAAGCAAAAATCTTCATCTTACATTAATTTAACTATATATTATAGAAATGTTCTCATATGTTACGTAATTAGGGGTTTTAAGGGGACAGAAGTCCAAATCTTTGATCACTTATATCTCAAAAACGACAAATATTTTGAAAAGCAATATAGAATAAAAGATGCTTAGAATGATGTTCTAAACGATATTCAACCATCAAAATTTCCTTATGTGGCCCCAAAAAGGAGATAAGGGGTCGGCCCTTAAAACGTTCTTTCCAGATAGCTCAAGAACGGTAACGAATTTCTAAACACTTGTTCAACAAAATATGTTTAATATAAAAAAAACCCTTTTATTTGATGTCAAGGAAAAGGGCTGCGCAGGACAGTTAAGGCAACATTTTGCTTTCAAACAGCAGTAAAAGGAGGTCGTTTGTTTTAGCTTTATTTTTTTCTGCATGATTTATTTTTCTAAACTATTTTTGATTGATTTTGCAAAGATATGGGTCACCTTAACTTGACCATGTCTTAATTTGACTGTCACGTGACTTTTCAGTGTCATGTGGGCGTCTTTTAGACAAGAAACGTCAATGCTAATTTGAGACAAAAAAAACAAGGGCAAGACAAACAAAGCTTGGAGTAAGTAATACACCTACTTATTCAAAATTATCTATACATCATAGAAATCATGCTCATTCAGTTGTAAAATTCGTTTATTTTGTAATTTTCTAGGAAAACTGGCTACTTGTTGCAAAAATAGCGCATTTTTGTACATTTCGATGAAAATTACAAATTAAACCTTCATTTCTCAACAAATGAGCATCAGTTTTCATTAAGTAGACGTAAAAAGGAAGAAAATCATACCAAGTTCAGTGATATCTATAGCCGCCTTGCACTTGTCTTTTTGCATTTAATTTGTCAGTCAGTCAGGTCCCTCAAATCAATACACATTTCAAACGCACAAGTGATCCCAAAAGGGATAACTCTATAAGCGGTAACTCTTATGAACCAGTCGCGGTGTCATTGTATCGCCTAATCCGAATTTATTTTGAGATAGATTTCATCAGTACATTATGCAAATGATTATTTAAACATCGTGTTTCTGTTTCATTTATATCAAAAGGGACAATATGGTTACTATGAATCACCCGCATTTCCTCTGTTGTAATTATAGATGTAAACAAAAACAGTTGTGCATCATGTTTTAGGTTACTGCATGCGTGGAGTTAGTAATTTCTTAATTTTTGGGGGAAGGAAAGAAAAATATACGAGACCTAATTGTGCAAAATTATTTGAGGGGTAGGTTGGGTTGGGTGAAGCCCCTCTATAATAATTAATTCAGACAGACATATAACATGATTTAATTTTTTCTCATAATATAAAAAATGTTTTGATAATAAAAATATTTAATGTTGGGTGCATGCCTGTGCCTTATGACTCCATATTTATATACAACACTGTTGTCTTGAAAAAATTTTCAGGGGGAGGGGTGGTCCAAGGAATTTATTTGCAGGTGGCCAAGGACCAAGCCATTTTACATGTACCATGTGAAGTGTGAATTAATTAAATTAGAATTATCCAGGGGAGAGGGACTATAATATAGATCTACACATGAAGAATGATTTTAAGGTTACTCATTTTCTTTTTTTGTGGGGGGGGGGGGTGCATATATATTTATTCACAAAATAAATTCCATTCCAATTGCATATTTTTCATTACTCAGACTAAAAGAGGGTGTGTAAATCCTGCAAGTAGGCAATCCGAAGCCATTTTTGGTTCATATCAATATATAAAATTTAAATAATTCTGAACTTAATCTTATGCGAGGGGATGAAGACTCTCTCACCAACCCCTTTACATCCTTTATGCATGGAAAGAGCATATATACATGTAGCAATTTAATATACCAGTAGCTGACTTAGGTAATTGTCCCTCTCCTCCACTTCTTAAAAAATTATGAATTTAAAAACAATTATACTTGGTTTATTTGTTTTATTCATTTATACTAAGAAGATAAATGACTTTCTGAAAGAATAATAATGATAATATTTTCAGTGACAACATTATTTTAAACTTGATATTTAAACCGTGTATGCATGCACACTCAACAATTTCAATTTCCTTTATGTATGATATAATGTCAATGTGTTTATTGTATGACTCCTTAGTTTGACTCCTCTTCTTTTTCCAAAAGCACAGTCTTCCTGTTCTTTACGTCCAGGTTTTCATTTTCATCATTTTCATATTTTATATTCCCAGGATAAGAGTGTGTATAACTTTTCACCAATAAGAACCTTGATCATTTATACAAGTCCCAAAACATAAGAGATACCAGCTGAGATGAAAATGATTTTTCAGTGAGTTTTACATGTAATCAAAATGACTGAAAGATTGAAATGGAAGAATTATTTTCTACAATTTGACAAACAATGGAAATTATTAATCTTAATAAACATTTCATTCTGTTAAGATTTGCATATAGGTTTTGCACATGTTCAAATACAGCTTTAAAACAGTTTTTTTTGATTTGATCGACACCTTCATCCCTGTTATGTGAATGATTACTGTGACCCCTTTATTTTACTCGACATAACCTTAACAGTGTACCTCTCTCTCTCTCTCTCTCTCTCTCTCTCTCTCTCTCTCTTTTCTCTCTCTCTCTCTCTCCCTTATATTAATGATTTAGGTATACAAAATTTCTTTCAAGCTAGTGCAGTTACAGTGATATCATACCATGTTTTGTTGATATGTTCAATGTTGATCAGCAATTTTTAATCATGCAGTATTCAAAATTGTTGGTTTAAAATAGCATAAGTTTTAAATTGAATCATTTTAAAACATGACACCATTCATACATGATGATGTTTTTTTTTTCTACTTGATCTGTCTCATACAAAACAAACATATTTAATTTAAGTATTATCAGATTTATCATTATTTTAGTGATGAATTATTGTACTTATAATATGTTATTAACAGTAGATGTACTTACATTTTCTTCAAGCCATTTTTTAAAAAAATCATTCTGACAATTTTTAAATTTCTCTGCAAATAATAAAAATAATGGGAAGTTATACAAATTTACATGCACACATACATAGGCCTACATGTCAACAGCAATTTGAGCATTCTGTTAAAGGTCTAATTTGCATGAATGGGTAAAATGACAAACACTTTTAACTATAATTATTTGAAAGTTTCACATGCACATTCTAAACAAACATACCATGTCCATATATATATTCCCAACTTAGAAGATGAATTTAAGTATGTGACATGCAATTCAGTTATTTGTATATTATAAGATTTCAAACAGTGTTATGCTCTGAGTGATATAAAAAGCTAATAATGATAATTAATGTGCATGAATATTTTATATCAATTGTATGAATATAATGTATAAAAAAGAAATATTAAATAAATTAAAACTGTCATAGAAGTATTTTCAACACAGCAGAAACATGTTATTGATCAGCTGTTTATAAGATAAGTTAATCAGAAATTCATTCACTGTATAAAACACAATAAAATAGTTACTTAGTTATCTGGTCCATTACAAATACACTGTATATCTATTCTACATACCTGATAAATCATCAACAGATCGTTATCATCAGGAACACCAGCTATACACGTGTTTACATCAAATATACAGCGTCTGACGAGCGCTTTCGGGACGCAGATTCACACCCATACGACAGATACGTTATGAAAATTCTTCGTATATTCTCGTTGTTGCAAATTTATAGATACACATACGAGTAATTCGTTGTTATAGGTTTTCCAATGAAGTATTAAATCAACCGTATATTTTGCCAAAACCGCTGTTTTCGGTATATTTTCCATATATGGAAATACAGAGGCGGGGCATGTATTATGACGTCATATCTCATTATCCCTTCATTAGCATATAAGAGCAATGTGTAGCCTTATATGTACTGCGTGGCCCTTCAATTTAGGGGCCAAAATTGCTCTGAAGTCTTTCTTACATAGCACTTTACTGAGAAATATTTTGTAATATGTTATAGAAGCGAAAATGTTCATCTCACATTTGTTTAACTATAGCTTATTAAAAAAAATCATGCGTTACGTAATTAGGGGTTTTAAGGGGCCAGAAGTCCAAAACTATGATCACTTGTATATCAAAAACGAGAAATTTTTTGAATAGCAATATGGAATAAAAGATGCTTAGAATGATGTTCTAAACAATATTCAACCATCAAAATTTCCTTATTTGGCCCCAAAAAGGAGATAAGGGGTCGGCCCTTGAAACGTTTTTTCGCAGATAACTCAAGAACGGTAACGAATTTCTAAACTCTTGTTGAACAAATTATGTTTAATATCAAAAGATATTTTATTTGATATCAAGAAAAAGGGGCTGGCCCCTCAATTTAGGGGTCAAAAGGACTTTGAAGTCTTTCATCCATAGCACTTCGCAGTACAGTTAAGGCGGCCAATAAAAATATCGCCGAGTTTTTGTGATCAAAACACGTATACTTTAGTTAAACTGGCATGTCCTTTTTAAAATCAATAACAGTCGCTCAAATGCAATAAATTTCTGAAATATATATATAACAGTACATTTTTGTATGTTCATAGTGGTCACGTGATATGGCAGTCGCATGGTACAAGCGGATGTATTTGTGGTTTTGAGGTCATTTAAAAAATTCAATATTGCAAGGGCATAATCATGTCAAAATTCACAACTAAATTTTAAAATAACTTGATGTTATATCGTAGATTTTTAAAAATGATGCGAACTTTTTGAGATAAGATTATATTTTAGTAGAAACCGTAATTTATAATGCGTAAATTGAATAATTTTGAAGGTCACAGTGTTAATTTCATTAAAAAAATAATTAATTTGTAAGACTTTACAAGGATCTTAGAAGTTTTTAAATTACATAGCATATTTCAAATTCACATGTAAAAGTTTGTTATGATCAGGTAAGTGTATGCCCTTGCAATTAATTGATTTATTTAGGTACCAAGCTTTAATATATACGATATTTTACACAAAATCGAGGTTGCCTCTTTATACAATGCATAATTATAACAAAATGAAAATAAGACTTCATAGGTAGCATTCTACTAATAATAATGTTGAACAAAATATTCATTTATAATTTTCCGTTAATCTGTGTCATTTATTTTTCTTCGCTAAAATACTGCATGATAGCCTTCAATAACTTAACTTAATGCGTCATTTTGAAGCATATGACGTCATATTTTGTAGTACAGCGAGAACGACATCTCGCTTATTTTCAGTGAGTACGATATAACGGACATCGAAATTGTAAGTAATAACATTTGTTGTTTTCAATTAAAAGATCGGTATAAATTAATTTTGCTAATTAATAAATTAATAAGTACTTTCGAGGTTTGTAATGTACTGTGATGTCATAATGCACATTTCCCGTACTTTTTGTCTGAACGGATTTTATTAAGGCTTAACTGTGCTGCGTTTACTGATTTCCTTATGTGGCCCCAATAAGGTGATAAGGGGTCGGTCCCTAAAACGCTCTTCCCAAGATAGCTCAGTAACGAAGTTCTAAACATGTGTTGAACAAAATATGTTTAATATCATAAGAAGTTAAATTTGTTAATGATTAACATTTAAAGAAAAAATGAAAAGAATATATAGAAATAAAATGAAAATCAAATGATCTTTCATTTGATATTTAGAAAAGGGGCAGGTCCCCTAAATTAGAGACTAAAAGGTTCTTAAGTC
Source organism: Magallana hongkongensis (assembly GCA_016163765.1). Taxonomy (NCBI): domain Eukaryota; kingdom Metazoa; phylum Mollusca; class Bivalvia; order Ostreida; family Ostreidae; genus Magallana; species Magallana hongkongensis. The sequence continues at coordinate 4,951,728 of WFKH01003881.1, read as the reverse complement.
TTTTATTCTTTACAAAGGAATATTTTATTATATGCTATAGAAGGAAAAATGTTCATCTTGCATTTTTTTTTACCCATGAACGTAAATGTTTTCTTAATTAATTAATTAAGCATTTTAAGGGACTAGAATCCCAAAAGTTTGATCCTTTCCTTCTCAAAAATGAGATACATTTTGAAAAGCACTTTATAGATGTGGAAGGGCGTTATGACTCTGCTTCCATTTTAACATCAAGTTTCGTTGACGAATATCAAAGTCAAGGTCATATTCTCTACAAAATATCGCACGGAAGACATCCTCGTTGCTCGCAACAAGATCGTGTCTAGTTATTATTATTATTTTTTTAAAATTCCAATCCTCTTTTTCTATTTTTAATTAATGCAGTTAGAACATCTCTATTTTTCTTACGTAAGTTTGGACCATATTCATTCTGTCTGTCCGCATGGACTTAACGTATTCTGTGACATTTATCTTTCCTGTCAGTTTTCCAGCCTTAGATAAAGCATCTAATGCTATGTAAGTTCCAGTTCTTCCTTTTCCGACACTAAAACAAAATTCACGAAACAATACACAAACCAGATGTTTGAAATTCTTTAAGGTAAAAAAAATTGAAGGTAAACCAAAAACTTTCAGAAACATTCCAAAAAAATGCAGTGTCATTTGTCTTTTTAAAAAGGAACGCATGGGGAAATACTGAACGATCAATATGAAACATCTGTTTAGAGCGACAATATCTGAGGACTTTCTTAAATATACCTGCAATGAACGATTGTTGGGGACTATCGTTTGGTGATCTCGAGGCAATCACGTGATGGTGGAATATCACAAGGAAAAGGGGTTCGGGTGTTCCATGGTCAGGTCAGCTGGTGTACTGATACTGGGTCAAAGTTCGTGAGGTGTTGGCCTAGAGAAAAGCAATTCACCATCACAGATGTATATACTTTTATGAACTCTGTCTTTAATAATCTTTGATCGGAAATTGTATCTATGGAATTTAAAAAAATCTATTGCAAACGTTTAAAAAAAATAAAATAAAAATATGTATTTTGACGTTATGATGCCTACCTTCTTGTGAAAGACTTTGAACTTCCTTACTACATAAAACGCATAATGACTTTCTTTTTCCAATTTAATTCTTAAGTTTCCACACTCTTTTTCAACACCTCTGTCTGGCCAATATTTGGTGCATTTTACCTATTTGCAATTTAGAATTATCATAGATTATCATCAACAAAATGGAATAAATTCATATTCAATACATGCTCACAAATGTGTAAAAGTATTGAATTATCTTTTTAGCTTTAGTTTGTATAAAAATATACGATTGAAAACATTTGCAACACTATTGTTGACGGTGACATTGATTTTTAATAATAAAAACATTAAAACCCATAGTTGTCAGTTTATAAACAATGAAACGAGTGAAATTAATACATTTACTTATAAAACAGTACCTATAATTTACTAGGTAATATAAAAACCGTTTTCGCATATATTGGCTACATACAGATTAAAGTAAAAACCCTTAACCTTTGTTCCTTAACTAGGTTTGTTAACATGACAATTTGAGTTGTATTTGTCTGCCATACCATTCCCCAGAAATCATTTACATAATTATGTTTCGGTCCTGGAAGATAAAACGTTAAATCTTATTTACACGGAACTGTAAGGTTCGTTGTTTGTGTTAAAGTATTTTAAAGATAAATTGGTAATCGCTTTATACATATGCAATCATGTCACGGAAAGGTGGGGTTTTATTTGTAAAAGTATTTCACAAATAACTTGTCTCTCATCTTGTGAAGCTATGTATTTCTGTTCTCTCTGAGGACCCTTTGTAAAAACAGTCATAAAAATTGCGATGTTTAGAAAAACATAACGACTGGCAAATAATCAGAAACACATGAATACCATTCAGATAATTGTTAGAAAAATGAACAACAAAATAGATGTTGATATATCATAACTCACTTGTATGTAATTAGCATTTATATAGTCCGATGAAATTGCAATGTCCACTTTCAAAACAACTCCGGAGTGGTCAGGTTCTCATTAAATTAATAGAAATTGTTATGTAACAAACGGCACTATGATGGTATCAAAGTATATACGCATGTTAATAAAAACACTCAACATATTTGAAATAAAGAATAAATCAGAAAAGTAGTATTACACGGAAATGTTGTTTTGAATCTATTCTTTGTTGCATTTTCCGGTCGTTTTCCAACATAACATGGAAACTTCTCGCTGTATGTAGTTCTGAAATTTAGTGTGATATTCTATCCAAAATCCTCAGATACATTTGTAGGATAAAATATCAATGTTTAAGATACACCATTCTTTAAAAAATCTACCTTGCAAATATTGTTTGACTTACAGAATATTTCTTGCTAAATCCTGCATATTTATATTTTGATTTTTTGTCAATAGCCTGTTTTATTTTATTTGTGGATATATCTGGCACATGCTCTGCATTTTTATAAACATCTCCGACATCTTTTACACTACTAGTTAACTGATTGCCGAACCTTTGAAGTGTTGATTTCAGGTCGTCTTCGGGAAAGAAAATCCCTGATTTGCAGATGGCGCCATGTCTTTTAAATATATAAACAATTCATATGCATGATGCGTTAACCATACATATGACATTTATTTTAAGTATCTAATCAAATTATACTTTTCATACGTATAGACTAGAGTTCGATCTGAATTTGGTGAATTGCTTCCTGATCTCCATTTACAATTCAGTATTCAAATTAGTAAATAGCAATTTAATTTGAGTATTATCTACACTGAAAAGTTATATCAAATGATAAAAAAGCCTTCTATATATAGGAACGATGATAAAAATTATCGCTCCACCAAATACTATTCCGATAACACCACCAACAATGCTTTGATGTGGCTTTCATCTGCAAATAAATAAGTATACTTAATAAATGATATTTAAATCTCTTTGATTGAATGTTTCTCATTAAATTGCTATATAGACATGCCTCTTTTTTGCACTTTTCTCCTTCAAAACCCGAAGAACATCCGAAGAAACAGGTACCATTTGTATGATGGCACGGTTGTTGTTGGCATTTACCACATATTTCTGTGCAGTCTTTCCCATACGTTCCGTTTTCACATTCTTTAATTGAATGGGGAATATAAAAAATGAACGTAAGCGACGTTTCTGAGTAATTATAAAAAGTCAACAGTTATAACAATTAGATGCAAACTATTTGAGAAGCATTTGTACCTCTATCCACTACTAAGTAAAAAAAGTACTGACATTTCCATTTTTTACTGATAAACCTAGACATTTACTGAAAATGTGCTGACATTACTGATAAACTTAGAAAAGTACTGACATTTTTACTGAGGGTACTGAGAAACTTAGAAAAGTACTGACAAACTTAGACAGTACTGATAAACTTAGAGAAGTACTGACACATTTTACTGACGATGTTGACGATAGTCTTAGAACCTGAACCAACAGCTCAGTATGTTAAACAGCTTCCAGAGAAAAAAGTAGATCGAAAAGATGGTACCTCTATCGCAGTGTTTGTTTTGCCATCCGTCTAGACATCCACCCAAGCAATCTCCCGATGTTATGTTACATCTCTTTAAGTCGTCTTTACAGTTAACGCTACATGTATTTATACAATCATACCCAAATTTACCCGGTGGACATTTTACAAATAATTAAGGTCAATTTCATTTTTTTTTTACACTTTAATAACTAATCTTTTAAAATTACCACCAGCGTCTACAACGATATATTTTTAACCAACAGCAAACATTTGAAAACATTCTACATCTTTTCCATCTACTCTTTTCTCATACTGAGCTGTTGGTTCAGGTTCTAAGGCTATCGTCAACATATCATAGTCTATTCCGGCCTCTGACAAATAACAAGCTTACTTTAAATCTATGCATATTCATATACTTAGTAGTTAAAAACACAAAGAATACCATCCTAAAAGTAGACACCCTGATCATATGTCCTCTTTAACACTGAGGTTATGGCATTCATATACATATCAATTAATAACAAAAAAGTTAATGTTTTAGCCTATATCTCTTTTAAAGATGTTTGCCAGTCATCCACAATTTAGCACCTCTCTGACCCTGCGGGTGTTTGTATTTCTTGAATTGGTTTATATGATAATTTCTCAAATAAGTTTCCTTCTAAATTATTTAGAAAAATGATATCTAATTTTTCTTATGAGGAAAAGTTAATGTAAAATAAGAACATTTTATTTTCATTCTCTAATTAGTTTTTGGAAATACGCATAATGTTTTCAGAAGGTAAGATGGAAAGTGTGAAACATCTTTGTTGTAAAAGAATTTAAATGATTTATTGGTTATGTTTGGTTGTTTCCTCCTCATTTCTAATAATAATAATAATAGATAAAAAGATAAGTTTAAAAAAAAAATAACAAAAAATTACACTTACAGAAACGAAGTCCAAAAATTGTGATTTATATCTTTTTTTCCAAAGTGAGGTTAGAATGAATAAAATTTTCTAATTTGAATTCAATACATATATGAAGAATCATAATTTATTTCATGCTTGCTGAACGTATTTCTATTTGTTTTTTTCCACATACTTAACGGTAGTGACCAAAGCCACACCCCTTTCTGTTTTATTAATGTATTGATTTTTATTCAAATTTCGATATGTTGTTAAAAAAGAATTGTTTAAATTGAAATCCTTGGTTATTAAAATTTTTTGACACATTTTTTTTCAATTGATTAAATTGAACTGACAATATCTAATATGAATATATTTATTCATATTTGCAATCGTATTTTAAGCTTTAATTTTAATTCAAATTTTTTGATAGTTTAATTTACAACAAAAGTACATCTTATCATTTATGATTTTTATGATACACGTATTTGTATGATTATCAATTTTAAAGCAATTCATGCAACAAAAATCATTCAAATGTCTCACACTTCAGCATTTGTCACAAATATACACAAATCAATTTATTTCTGTGTGCATAAATTAATTATTTTGAAATCTATGAATGGATTAACATGTATGCATATAACTTTTCTTTTGTAGATAAACATATTGATTAAGCTTCACAACAGAGATATATAAATGCAATGTTTCTTCTCGCTTCACGAGTGGGGGATACAGTGTCACGAATGGACCCAAAATCCACAAGATTCGCAATATTTCTATCGTTACAGTGTTACACCTATCGCCACACAACTGCTATACAAAACTGAGATCATTATTTATGTTCAACTGCATCCAGGTATTTCATTCACCAGATTCGATTATGTTTTATGCAAGGATTTGTAAAAACGCGTTTATAAGAAGAAAAGAATATATAACCAGAGAGCCTATATGGTATCCCCAAAGGCATATCTCCCTTAAAAAATCATTATTACTTAGTTTATGTTTCATGTAACAATTGTTTTTTATCTTTAATATTTAATTCTATTCTTAACCTTCTCAATTGTATTGCAGAACACAATTAAAAATTAACTGAACCTATTTATGTATTCTTTTTTGTGCATGGAAATAACATTAATCAGCGTGTTTACAAAAACAAACTATCGTTTTGCAGAAATTTATGAACATTTGCGAAAAAAACCCCAAAGAACACCTAGTCCCCATAATGATACACATTTTTGACACTTTGATGTTTGACGATTTTGGTACATACCCTGTCTGCAAATATCTGTTACATGGATAACCAGTCGCTTTGGCGCGAAGGGTAACTTATTTAAGTCTCTCAAATTCACTGTAGAGTTTCACTTACTTCTTGCGTTTAATTTACATATTGCATTTTAGTTACTTCTTAAATCTGCGGGTTTAAATACCACTAAAATTTTATTTTAGTACAACAAACGTGACTAAAACGTGAAAAATACGAAACATATGGGGGTTTTTTTGTTTGTTTTTTTTTTTTAAAGTTTCTCCAGTTGACCGTGTGAATTTCCAGAAAAATATTTTGAAAGAAAGTATACAGCTCATTATGTTCTTTCTGATGTACACAACCTCAAAAACTTGTATTCACTGTCAATAACTTTACTGTCTTTTTAAAAAAAAAATTCTGTTGATAATTGTTTTAATGAAATACATTTTAGTTCAAGAAGGCCTGAACGTTTAACCAATAACAAATAGACTCCGGTCTTTTGTGGAAAACCAAGACTGTCAAAGAAAATCATAAATGCAGTGTTAAATTATTTTGATAAGTTTCCCTTAAATCATGGGAGAATTTTCATCCGTGTGCAGTAAAATCATTTATTTTTTTATGCATTTTTTCTTCACTAATAAAATAAATCTGTAATGGTAAGTATTTTTTAGTTTATATTAAACTTTTAAAATAAAGTCAACATAATAATGAAATTTATATCCATATGTAAACCCTCAATTAGTATGAAATATCAATTTACGTAATTTCACTAAGTTAATCAGTTCAGAAACGATATTGATCACCGGACATTACTGAGTTACTTCTACCTGAATTAATTTCATTTCAGTCTTTGTTCACCTTACGCTTTACAGCGTTATCTTATGTGTAAACATAGATATACAATTCAATACATAGTAGTAAAGTAGAACGGGATAATGGGCAAAATATATAAATAAATGTAACAATTTGTGACTTACCATTTTCTGATTTCTGGTGGTTTAATTGAAACGACCAATATAAACAAAAAAAAAAACAGTGTTATTTTTTTCATGGAATGATACATACCAAATTATCCTGGTCTTTGTTTTTTTTTTTTGCTCAGCATGAAATCATTCCGGAAAAAAAATTGAAAAAACGTAAGCCGTGCTCGGTCTCGCTATAAATCCTATATATTGAATAAAACATTTTTTTATTCAAGATGTATTTCAAAAATTCTACGTGAATACGTCCCATAAATTCTACATTTTTATAACGTAATATTTTACATCTATGTACATTTTAAAATGTATAAAACGCTAATAATAACCCCTACCAATTATTTGAAACACTATTTTATTTTTACCAAACACATGTTAATTACTAGTTATTATAAGTTTTTAATTTGCAGTTCTACACCTACGTACAATAGTTAAACAAATTTATGACGTCGGTTCACCAAACACTTCATCAATATTTCGTCGATAAACTCGCTTTAAATGTAACTATTAATTTTTTTGCCTACATGAAAAGCAGTTTTGTTATGACCTCGCTATCGCAATCCAGGAACCCTTTTATTGTTTTTCTATTACATATAATCATGCTAAATTAGAATATATTTTTTTATCTGTAGTAAATCATAAATTTCACGTTGATCCTTAACAAATCAATCATTAATTTATAAAAGTTGTTGATGAAACCACGTCACAGTATGTACGTTATTGTTAAACCATAGATTGAGATTAATAATTGAAAATACTGAAATTAACGCTCTGAAAATCTAGTAAAATGTTCCCCTAGCAAAGCATGGACGTTAAATAACTTTCTTTTAATAATTTAATATGTGACATCGACATCAAACGTCAAGTAGACTTCATAAAGTTCAAGATAAACAAAGATACTGATAGTTTTTTTAACTGGTCCGTTTTAAGACGTTGACAAGTGTTTTGTAACCATGTGAACTGGCTGGAAAATTTGTAGTTGAGGTGTAATTGTTTAATAAAGTCTAATCGTTTGCAAGTGATTCTGCTGTTTGCTTTTGTTTTGGTTTTGTTACTTAACTTTTGCTTTACAATGTAAACCTTAAGCCATTTGTCGCATTTTCGAAGCAGTAAATACATAATAAGGAAAAGAGTTTTATGAACTGCAAATTCAATACATTGTTTTGTTAAGTTGGTAATAAACTTTGATGTTGAATGGTCTAATGCAGGACAAAGAGAATCGTAAACGTAATCATCGAGTTTCAAGCGTAAAGTCAGGCTGATGTGACATTTTTAAAAAAGAATATGGTGATGATGTGTAGATTGTGTATCATTATGTACGGGGTATATTTTTTGTTAAATCGAAGAACGTCAGGTGCCTGTGCTTAAATGTAACTTAAGATAAGAAATGAAGGCTAAGATTGACGGAGTTAACTATTGTTTAATATATAACAGCATAATTACCAAAATATAATGTTTTTGAAATAACAAAATGCCTGTAAAAAACATCGAATGCAAACAAAGCCATCTTTGATGACTCAATGTTTGTAAGACTGAAGAACCGACGGGAATAGGGGTTTGTAATGATAATATGCCTCATACTTTAAAAACGTTGTCCTGAACCCCTCAGAACTGCAAATTTTCCAGACCTTAGAAGCAGTTTACCGCCAAGACTATAACATTTTTGAGAGGTTTGTAACATTTTAATAGAGTGTAATGATAACACTGTACCTACCTTAATAATGTTGGTTTTATCAATCCTTAACCTTTAAAAGTAACATTAAACATATCTTCCCGCAAGTTTTATGATGATGATGAGGGAGACGTCGTCTCGTTTTATCTGACCGAATACTTGCAAATGATAACAGATAACGAGGACAAAATATTGAATTTAATGTTTGCTCAAGATATATACCCAGGTACTAGCTTTCTTAGAAAAGTAATTTTATAATATGTGAGAGAAAATATTTATTTAAGCGTCTGGTATAATGTTGACTGCACCGTAATTGTCTAATGGTTCCTCAGTTCCTATAATTTCAAGGTTAGCCATCTAAATAGATATTTTGTTTTGGTGAACTTTGTCTCATGTATTGAGAATGCATGTTTACTTGGATGTAATGTTTGCTATCAGCTTTATCAACAAGACGAGGGGTACTTAAGTTTAGAGATAACGGGTACAGTTTTAAAATCAATTTTATGTTAGAATCAAATTTCGGTGGTCACGCATAGTCACCGATTTTCTTTTATCCTTTTCAGTTTGATATACCTTGATAGGTAACAAAACCTAACACCATTCAATTGTTGTTAAGTTGTCGGGTTGCAAAGGTACCAATGGTAAAGATGTAAAAGTTGCATTTTAAAAACTTATTTAATAGTCCATCGTAGATAAAAGCTACAACTTAGGGTCTCAGAGTGGACATTTTACAAAATAAATTGTCATGTTTTATACTAAAGAAAACAATCTAAGAAGAATTCCATATTTTCAGTGTTACCATCGTAACTAAAGAGACATTTTCATTTTTTTTTCATTTAATTTAGAACTAAAATGGAATTCTTGGAATGTTTTTATCCACTGTTATGACTATGCAATATAGAATTTTAAAATGAAAATTGAGAACCGCTGCTATGGTAACAGCTGAATAATAAAGACAATATTAATGTTTTAAGGCATATTGGATGGGCAATATTTATTTATAAAAAATAAAATTCTGATATTAAATTGTTGAGGAAAACTAAGTTTGTTCATATCTTTTACACAGTTGAAAATGACATTAATTTTACTTAAAATAATTGCTATTGCGATGAAGTTTTTTTTTAAAAATAAGCATTTCTGCGTGATTTTCTATAATCAATGAATTTCAATAGCAACAACCCTTTTGAGTTTTATAACAATGCTTCTTATGATATACTATAAAAATGTTGGCAGTTTTCCACAAATACAAAAAAGAAATGATAAAAGTCTTAAAAATCAAGAATGGCAATCAGAATTTCCTTTAAAATTCGATTTTTTTCATTGTTCTAGACTTTGTAACTAAAGCAAAGGGTGTCAATGGTGTCAATGTGTATTTATAGTTTGTATATTGTAGTGACATTGATGGTGGTATTAAGTTTTATACGAACTCATTTAGAATCGTAAAAGACATTTCAAAATTGTAATTGGTTTCCATTGTAACGTTGAAAAAGTAATGTTTCTTCATCGATTTTCGTCCAAAAAAAAAAAAAAAAAAAAAAACGAAAAAAGAAAAAGGAATTTGACATTAACACATAAGTTTGTTTATATCTTTGATACATTGAATTTTTTGACAAAACCTTATCATATGGCTTCGATGTATCCATGTATAAAATATAAAGAAAATCGGTTACAATGCATGGCCATAGCTCTATATTAATCTTTGATTCTTACATTTAGGTATATCGACGACGTATTATCAATTAACAATTGTTATTTCCATACTTACGTCGACTCGATATATCCCAGTGAAATTGAAATAAAAGATACCACAGAGTCAGCGTCTTCTGTTTCATATTTGGATATTTTACTGGAAATGGACAATGATGGTAACCTAACAACAAAACTTTATGATAAACGCGATGACTTCAATTTTTCTATAGTCAGCTTTCCTTACTTATGTAGCAATATACCTTCATCACCTGCATATGGTGTTTTTGTCTCTCAGTTAATTCGATACGCAAGGGCATGCTCTTCGTATGAACAGTTTTTAAGACGAGGCAAGCTACTGGCAAACAAGTTGATAAAACAGGACTATCAACAGACTCGTTTAAAGTCTTCTTTTCGTAAGTTCTATGGTCGATAAAACGACCTTGTCAGCAAATACAATCTTCCACTGAGTCGCATGCTGACTGACGTTTTTCATACTAATTGTTAGATTACCTAATTGTCTACGGACTTTTGCGGTTTTTATTTTCCCTATTACGACAAAAAGCACACGGTTTTGTTAACTATTCTTATGATAGGATGTTAAATACGCATTAGTTAGACGTATATCAAACAAAACGATGACCGTATTATATTATTGCTAGTCATATATAGATATGCACCGTACGTAAGTGCATATGTATGAAAAAACCTTAACATTTGAAGCTCCATTTTATTTTATCAAACGGCTAATTAAGCTTGAATTTCCAGCAAATGAAATCATCGGTTCTTAGTCAATGGCTTGCTAAATGTATTTTTATGCAAAGTTGATATACCCTAAGCATCTCCAGATGCACACCCTCTTTCAAACTCTAACCATTCTCTTTTGTATGTAATGTAATTTTAAAAATCTATATTTTTTATGTAAATGTGTATTGAATCGATAATAATAGTTATTTACCTATTGTGGATTCTATTTATTAATACGATTTTCTTGTTAACATACTTTCACATTTCCATTTTTTTTTTACAATTTACATCCTGGTTTAAAAAATTCATGGATTAAAAAAATTGAAACTTCTATTTCTTTTCCCCCAAAAATAAAATTGTTGCCTAATTGGTTTTTCAGAAGATTTAAGTATTGTCAGTAATATATGATGATGCACATTATATGTTACTGGTTAATTTTGATGTGTAAACGTATACTAGCATAATTGTAAATTTAATAGATAAGTAATATTTTAGTAAACTGTCTATTTAGATTCCCTACAAAATATAATACAAATATATCTGACAACTTAGCAATACAAACTTTTTTTAAGCGAATCATTTTATTTTTTCTTTGGTTTTATGTACGAACATCTATGCCGTTGATGCGATATTAGAAAACAATTCGTTTGATTACATAGCCTGTTTTTTAAATTCTGTATATAATTTCCTTTTCTTACAAAATTCTAAAAAATAATATCAATGTTAATAAACTTTTATTAAATGTTACATTTTCATTCTTTCAATCCATTTCGAAAAAAATCTAATATTGAAAAAAAACAAGGAATTACGAAAAATCGATTAGAGTTTGTAATGATACGGATTTCATTTTCAATGTTGATTAATAAAATATTATGTGCATTCTTCTCAGTATTCATAGTTGCTTAATGTAGAGCTTCACTTAATCTTTTCCTGTGTTTAGATATCCACTCGTCTACTGAAAAAATGTCCGGCTCTGTTTCAGTATGGGTTCCAAGAATAAAATAAATCGGTAATGTAGGTTCACGGCCAAAAAATAAAAAGTAGGGTGAATATCCTGTAGATGAATGTACGGTTGAGTTATACACATACACTAGTTCTGGAAGAAATTCAGTCCATTTCTTCTTCTGTTCAGGAGTAAGCGTGCGTAATCTGTCATGCATGGTTCGGTTAAAGCGCTCGCACTGTCCATTTCCAGCAGCATGGTACGGTGTCGTTCTTGACTTGTGTATTCCATATATCTTGCACAGTTCTTGTATAATTTGGCTTTCAAAGTTTCTTCCTTGATCACTATGTATACGGTGCGGTATTCCATATTGAACAAACTATTCTTTCACTAGCGCTTTGGCCACGGTCACGGCTTTCTGATCTTTGGTTGGTACAGCCTGCGTGAATTTGGCGAATATATCCGTCATTACCAAAACGTTTTCCCGGCCATCTGATGACTTCTCAAGGAGAGTGTAGTCCATTGCTAGTATTTCCATAGGACGATGTGCAATGAGATTTCCAATTGGTGGTTTGATGCTGGGAAGGGGAGCTTTTGCGATCATGCAGCGTTCACAGTTCTTGCACCACTTCTCTACGTCTTGAGCCATTCGAATCCAGAAACATCTTTTCCGTAACAATGCTAGAGTTCTTTCTACACCTTGATGTCCGGCGTGGTCGTGAACACTTTCTAACACTTTATCCTTAAGAACTTTGGGAAGAAGAATCTGTTTGATTTCACCAGTTTCATCCATACACTTTTTGAATAACACAGAATTTTCAAAACACAGCTTGTTTCTCTGATTTAATAATTTTCTTACATCTTTCTTCTCCTTGCGAATCACACTGTTGTTTAATTGGTTTGGCCGTTTTAACCAGTACAACACACGACTTAAAACAGGATCATGCTCTTGTAACGGTGCCATATCTGCAAGAATAAATTCAGGTAACACAGGGGATGCCTCAGCTTGTTCAATACGCACAGAACACGTTTTCACACACTGCAAATTTTTATCACAAAATATATCACATATCATTGAAGTATTGGTCACTGGTTGAATAATGGTGTCAGGATCCTCCACTGAATTGGGTCTTCGACTTAGCGCATCAGCATTCTTATTCACTTTGCCGGATCGGTATTTGATGGTAAAATCAAACTGTGCAAGTTGACTGGCCCATCTCATCTCTGTTGCTCCTAGTTTTGCTGTTTGCAAATAACTTAATGGGTTATTATCCGTAAAAATCACAAATTTGGATCCTAATACTGTAAAACGAGAAAATTTGGCGCACTATAAATTTTAGCGCCATTGGCGCAAGCGCCTCTGAGCGCTAAAATTTGTAGTGCGCCAAAGGTTCCTAATAGCTATTCACTTTTTCAGGCTTCAAATAATCACTACGATCTATTTATTATATCATTACACTGGAAGTGCGCGCTTACGTAATTTCGGCCATGCGGTGTATTACACACTCACACAGGTAAACAGTATGGATTTGCCAAATAAACATGGACTAAATAATTTAATTGAATGGCTTGTTAGTACCTATCATTATCACCTTCATAGTTGGGATTCTCCCCGTGTCAACTCTCTTTAGCGCCTCGAGGTGAAAATGTGATCAAGCGTAGCGATCGTTCACGCTGACAGTACACGATTACTACCAGTTTATTCACTTAAAAAACGAACATTGCACAATCATTTATTACTGTTCTTTACAAGTTTTAGAAGTTTAAAAGTGCCTTTTTTGGATAAAAATGCACAATGATAAAACTATAAAACGTTTGTCAATAAAACGTCTTACAAAACATTCACATAAAACATGAATTAAAATGATCATATCACATTCAGAATTCCTGTGGTTTCAAACGACTTTACAAGCAATTCTTTTCTTGCAGTAATACTGTCAATAGCACGGACGAGCCACTGGGCATGCACAGGTTTTAATACGGATAACTTGAGGTTTATTGAAGATACAACGCTCTCGTCGTCACTTTTCTCAGACATTTTATTGAGAATTGAGTCGGCGTACCACTTATGAAATTCTTTTTTCAGAGCACCTTTGAATTCTTTGTTTACTAACTGGTCAAGTGGTTGTAACTGATCTGTGCAGTTGGGGGGTATGTAGACTAATTCTATGTTGTTGCGTTTTAGGATCGCGCGAGCCTCGTCGTCCTGATGACCTCTGAACACGTCCCATAGTAACAAGGCCTTCGATGTCGCTTTTGTACCAAGTCGCTTTCTAGTTGATTTAACGTAGGGAATAATGATTGAGTTCACCAGCCTGAAAAAAAAACCGTACAAATTAGTCATTACTCTGGAAAGTTAACAACTTTCTGTTTTAGATTACTAATATTTTATAGTAATTTTTACTTACTCTCTCGTTGTCACTGAGTTTGCCCAATGATTTTCTGACTGCGTAATGGCCCAACCCTCGGGAAACTTAAACTTGGGGTGACATGCAGGAGTTTTTCCTTCATAGATGACTTGCGGATCGAGAAGAACACCTGATGCGGTGCACGCCAGAGTCACAGTAATCTGACGCTTATCATCTAAACCCGTAATCTTAACTTGTTTGTTTCCCTCGAGATCCATAGTCCAGTTTCCTACAGGAACAATATTGACACCTGTTTCATCAACGTTGATAATCAAAGACTCTGGGATTGAGTGCTTCTTGACAACTGTTTTAATTCGCTGTAGGAAATCTGATTTTACGTTTTCAAAATCACTGGGAAGGACTTTAATGGACTTGGTCCCTTTCCGTTTTGCGTACCCCATTCTCCTGAGAATCGATTCTGCCAGAGACTTTTCTATTGTTATGGGCCCGCCGAATTCACTTAACAGAGATTTCTGATGAAACATTATCACTGCACGTGAGATGGACATAACTATCCAGGTATTGACGATACCCCCGTTCAATCTTAATTTTCGTATGTGGTTTTGTACTAACTCGTCGTATTTACCTAGCATCAGTGGTCGACCCCTGTCTCCTTTCGGTAATTCTAAAACTCTACGGCAAGGTGTTCTGTCTCTGCTTTTCATATACGCTTTCTTCAGATTACGGATAGTATTTTCACGCACGGGTGAACCAAGTTCCGAGGTAAAATGTCTGGAAGCATTCATGACTCCGTTCTCTACTGCATATTTTCCAATTTTGGCTCTTATTTCGGGAGAATATACATTATACGTGCCCCGTTTTTCCCGCTTTGGTGTCTTCGGCAGTTCTAAAGAATCATTAATATATTCACATAATTCTGCTTCTTCTTTGCTGTTTTCTTTTTCTGGATCAGGTAGAAACTCGTCACGTTTCCGTTTTTTGATAAAGTCTAAGATTGACATTATGACACGTCCATGCAATGACCACACCTCGGGAAGAGTGACTATATGTTTACCCGTGTACGTGAGTTAGAATTCAATGCGATTGTAATTGCGTGCTTGAGTGACCACAAAATATACTAGATAGTAATACGGGTGTGGATCCAACAAGAAAATTTAAACTAATATTTTTTTTAAAAAAAGACGCGTGCGCTAAAATTTATTTGCGCTAATGTATTAGCACTTGCGTTTGCGCTAAAATACGTATGCGCCAAATTTTCTCGTTTTACAGTAAATAATCTCGGAATTTTTCAGTAACGGACCATTTTAAGGCCAAAAGTTCTAATTTCATGGAGCTATAATTGTCCATATTTCTCTCTGTGGGTCTTAGAGTTCTTGATGCGTACGCAATAACAACATTGTTCTTGTCTCGTTCTTGTGATAAGACAGCTCCTAAGCCTTGCAAACTAGCGTCAATTTCTAACACGAATTCCTTGGAAAAATCGGGATATCCTAGCACCGGAGCAGATGTCAGTTTGGTTTTCAATTTTTCAAATGCTCTGTCACAATCATGGTTCCATAATGACACAAACTGCTCAGTTTTCATATTTGTTTTGGTTTTCTTTGGTTTTGACAGCAGTGCATGTAATGGTGCTGCAATTTTCGCAAATCCATTAACGAAGCGGCGGTAATATCCTGCCATACCGAGAAATGAACGTAGTTGTCGCTCTGTTGTTGGTTTGGGCCAGGAAGATATTGTTTCTGTCTTTGCGGGATCAGTTGATACACCATGCTCGGACAAAATATGGCCTAGATAACATACTTGTCTCCGGAAAAAATGCCACTTGTGTAACGGGATGAGCGGAGGCTACTCCAAACAACAACAAGACATCTTAAATTTAACAAAATTTATTAACAAAAAAAATAAGAGAAAGAAAGAAAAGATAGAAATATAAACACTAAACCACACAAACACTCACACACCTTTCACACAACTAGCAAAAAATATGATGCACATACAAATGACCAAAAAATATGATTCAACAAACACCTCTTTACATCTTATTAACTATTATCTATATTAGAAGAGTGTCCGAATCTCCGGGGCTATAGTCCTGGACCAACTACGGACAACCACAACTAAAGAACGTTACGTCACAACAATTATCATCATCACCATCGTCATCATAATCATCGACACTATCGTCAACATCATCATCTACAACACCATAATCATAATAGACATCATCGTCATCACCATAATCATCTACTTCATCATCGTCACCGACGTCACCATTAACGACATCATCTACTTCATCATCATCGACATGACCATTATCATCATCGTCGTTGACCTCACCATAACATCATCGTCGTCATCAACAGCATCATCACATCGTCATCAACATCACCATCGTCGTCGATATCAACATCGCATCATCATCGTCCTCAACATCATCAATATGACACTACAATAAGTGTACAAGTGATACCATAACACCATAATTAAAACAATATTGTATCATACATTATATAAGTATCTCACTGATAGTATCAAACTATGATAATGTATAAATAGTATTATATTAAAGGCAACATCTCAAAATATTCTAAGTATATCGTAACTAAGTTATTTGTTTACAGTAAACAATATGGCGTCTGAAACTTCCGGTGACGCACTTCCGCCCAAGTAGTTAAATGGAAAAAGTGACAATAAATTGTAAAATAAAATAACGCATAGAAAATAGCCCTTTAAATCTACGTTTCTTTATACAGCAATATCAAAAACTGTACTATAGAAAAAGACGAATTCTATCTAAACACTCTCGCTAAAGTCACACCTCAGTGATCACACAGGTAACTCTACAGTGAACAATGGCCAAGGTGACTTTATAGGACGACTGCGTAAAACTAATAAAAAGGCAAACATTTACAAATAAACTACACAAAACTAAATAAATACTTACCACGGTCAGCTATCCGTGTCCGCGTCAAATGCTAAACTTGTGAGACTAAAACATGCTACACGGGCTTCTACCACGATACCCCCTTCTAACACTGAGCACGTCTTTATCGCTGGACAGCTCGGCCGGGTATAACCTAGCGCCTATTGTTAGGGTCGGCCAAGCCCGTTGCAAAGAATTATGGGTAAAAAAAAACAAAATCGGGTGCGTTCGATATAAACAGTGATTGTCACAACTTGGATGGTTTTAATTTCAGTCCATGATGTTTGAGTTTTGAAAACACAATGTCTAATCTCTCTATATGGTCATCTATGGTCTTAGAAAACACTAAAATATCATCCAAATATAACACCAGAATATCAAAGTTTTCCTCATGTAAACACACTTCCATTAGGCGCTGAAACGTCGCTGGACTGTTACAAAGTCCGAAGGGCATGCGCAGATATTCATATAGGCCACCAGATCCAACTCGGAAAGCTGTTTTGTGTATATCTTTCTCATCGATTGCTACTTGATGATATCCTTGTGCTAGATCAATAGTGCTGAAATATTTGGCTCCATGTAACAGGTCGAAGGTCTCCTCAATACGGGGAAGCGGGTAAGCATCCTTGATAGTTTTGGCATTTAAGGCACGGTAATCTACACAAAGTCGTAAACTCCCATCTTTTTTTTTCACGATAACTATCGGAGCTGCGTATGGACTATGGCTTTTCCTGATTATTCCTTGATTTAAAAGTTGCAGAATATGCTGCCTCACTTCTTCGATTTGATTTGGGGGAATGCGTCGATGAGGTATCTTGATGGGTGTATCATCAGTCAGGTTACTAGAAT
This sequence comes from Magallana hongkongensis, assembly GCA_016163765.1. Lineage (NCBI taxonomy): Eukaryota > Metazoa > Mollusca > Bivalvia > Ostreida > Ostreidae > Magallana > Magallana hongkongensis. The sequence continues at coordinate 4,933,920 of WFKH01003881.1, read as the reverse complement.
GTGTTACTGTTGTTGAATAACCAATATCTTCATCACGGAACACAAACACGTCCCGATGCTTCTGTAACAGATTCTCCCATTTTTCGTGTTGTTTTTCAGAAAATTCCATATCATTTACGTCTAATTTTGACTAGAAATGCTGAAACTTTGTCTTGACACGTAGTTCTCTGATTTTGTTCATCTTGTGTCATAATTCGTCTTATCACAAATTCTGTATCAGGAACAAATTCAACTTCGTATTCATCCTCTGATGACTGGAGTAATTCTGCACTATGAACCACACCTGTCCTACTTTTTGGACTTAACCACACGTCTTCTTTTCCAATATTCATCAGTTTCACTGGTACTGTCCCATCTTTCATTTCAACGAAAGTATCCACCATCAATATATTCTTTGGTAAAGATCCGTTTTCGCTAGATATAGCTTGAACTATGGCGGTATACGGCACATTGGTCTTATTTCGTCTTGTCGTACACAGTACTACTTTCATTGAGTTTGCAGGAATGTTAATTGGTTGACGACCTGCTAGTTTCACAAATCCAATTTGTTTCACTTCTTTCTCCAAATTTAGAACTGATATCACATTATCCCACACTGGATCATTTGTTACAGGGGAAGTTGTTTCTAACGCATGTTTTCGGACACTTCTAAGAACATTACATCCTAGGACAACTTGAATTGGATCATTATAGTTAGTCACACTCTCTACAATCATTCCAACATTTGTATACATAGTATCTTGAATTCGGAAACAAACTTCAGTGTATCCAAGATATGGAATTTTTAAATCATTTGCTGCGGAAAGTTTAAGGATCTTTGAAGTATCACTGAGTTTTGAAGCAGGTAAGTATTTCTTGAAAAAATGTTCTGAAATAGTCGAAACTTGAGCTCCAGTGTCCAATAAACATTTTACCTTCACTCCATTTATTTCTATATAAGTTTCTGGGCACTTGGCTGCGGCGCTGTTAATTTTCTGATGTAAGGTTTCAGCTGAGTCTTGGTCCTCTTCCTTCACAGCTCGACTCCTCACTGAGAAGGTTTCCAGTTTGGGTTACTGGTTGTACGACGGAATCCTGTAGGAGTTGTGTTTTCAGACGGACAATTCAAAGACACATGTCCCATTCCACCACAGTTGTAACACTGCCTTCCTCGGCTACTTGTAAAACTTTCCTGTCTTCCATTGTGCGAGAATAGTTTCGTGTAAACCGTTCAGCGTTTCGTGCACACCGTTTTGCTTTTCGGGCAAAACGTTTAGCGTTTTGTGTAAACCGTTCAATGTTTCGTGTAAAACCTTTAGTGTGTGGTGTTGTAGTACGTTTCGAGTATGTACATGATATAAAACATTAAGTTAAATGACACAAATATGAAAGTACAATACATGTATATAGTGATTACGTGTACCAGTGCAAACAAAATACATTGTTGTAGAAGGAAGAAATGAAACGTCCGTCAATCTTTCTTATTCTTACAATAAACAAGTGTCTTAATATTAGTATTAATATATTGCTTTTCTGTGGGCAAAACTTTTTAAGATCCCTGGATTTTTTTTTTAAGAATTTGAAAAGATAAACCAAAATAAAAACTCACTATGTGGTATCCGTTTAACTATTTTAAAGAAATTCGCTCCTCAGGTTTTAGGTAGCCACTTTGGTTCACCTCTACTCTGAAAATCCTGCATCACATATTAATTCTAGTAGTATACTTATATTTTACAATGCCAAATAAACTTTATTAAATAAAATTGTTTAAAACAAATACATTTTTACAGAGTTTAGTAAGGGACTATATTTTGTGGCGGAAGGTTTTCAAGAAGAAAATGAACAATTTTCATAACTCAATAGTATTAGAGTACTGTAGCTTTAGGTTCCTTATTTTCAGCGCAGACCAAGCTTCTAGGTAGTTTGTGTATTACGATATACTCATGATATCCTGAAAAACATTTGAACAATATTTTGATATTTCTATCGATATATTTTGGCATATTTAGCTAATATTTCATAGAAGTTAAGAAAAAATTAACTCCAATTTTGGCCTTTATGTTATTTCTTATTTCATGCTATATCTCAATTTTTTGAGATGTGACCCCTACTTTTCTTACTTTTACATGATACACTAAAAGTATGTCTATTTGTATGCAAAGTTTTGGAAAGATGACATAACTATTTCTTTTTTTTTATTTGCGTTATAATTTGATAACTCCAAAATGTTGTGACAATATTAACGTCTGTTGTTGTGTTCATTATGTACTGGCATTTGAAACCACCAGTAAAGCAAGATTTTTGAAACTTTGATTAAGATATTACTTTTATAGTATCTTCATGTGTTTAACTTCATACTGTATTAAAATCATAATTAAATAACAATTTAAACTATAAATATTTGTTTGATTTCTTCAAATAATCAATTTCCATGAAAATTTTAGCAAAAATATCAGGAAAATTAGCATTTCTGTTTGGGGCCCTATATTTCCAAAAAATGGCATGTGATATGGGTCACAAATAAAACAAATGAACATTTTAGATCCCAAACTTTATATCCAAGTGGTTTTTGGATGATTGACATTACTTGCATTTCAGCTGCCAGCCCCCTTAAACAGGAACTAATCAGACAGTAAAATCCCCCCAACCCCCCACCCCCCCCAAAAAAAAACACCCCAAACAAAAAAAACAAAAAAAAAAACCCCATAATTAATATTAAGAAAAATCCATGTCATTAGCTTTTTTTTATTCTAAGATACATCAATTATTTTATATACATTCACAGGAAATCATATCTCTTTAGTCTCATTAAAGATACAAGTATGCATATATTAAAGAAAAACATGGACAGTTTTGTCTTAAAGATACGATTAAACCATATCTATATAGAGCTACGAGACGTTAGCAATATTCAAACTTTAATTGCATTATCATTTAATTGATCATCAAACTAGAAAAAAAAAAGAATTAAAGGAAACATTGTGTTGGAAATTAGGAGACAGTTTCAAATATAACATATAAAGTTTACATTGTATAGTGTTTATCGTTTATAACAGTTATTTCAATTACATACACATTCTATTTCACATATATAACTCTATTGATGTACGTGCAATGTCTCTTTTGTAACGGTTTTCCGTAGGTAACTAGAATAATGTTTGTCTCAATCCAAATTGTCAGCTATGTTTGGTCAAACTATACGTCACGGAATACTAAAATGTATTAATTTAACTAATAACATGAATTAAGGCAAATATTTTATTTTACATCTATAATTTAGACTCCTGATAAAAAAAATGAAGAGTTCTGGACACGTGCATCCTGTATGTTAAAAATTCCACGGCTAGCTTCTGCTAGTTTTGCATAAGATAGTATCCCGCAGTCTTTTGATTTTTTTGTTGGTTTGCATTGAATTCGATTACTCTATATTGAGTCACGTATTGTTTATTCTATATAACCTTTGTAACCTTTTAGCCATGTATGAATGAATGTAATATGAGTAAGTGATGCCTCATACCCAGATGGGGGACTCCGAGACTCAGGACTGGAGACTCAAATCCTGTATCTATACTCTTTGATAGACAATTTTGACAGTTTTGTTACTTTATTTAGAAATAAGGTATAACTCTTGAATTTGAACACTAAATGTTCACTCATGATCATCGTAGATGGGCCGAACTAGTCAGAACTGTCCATCATAAGTAAAATGTTATATATACTCATGTAAAATTATGTTAAGTAGATCTTTGATTTGGGCTGCTTTCAATTGACTATACGATCACCAACAATTGGACTTGGTGATTACTCAGGAGGAAGGCTTACAAAAAGCAAATTTTCTCATCAACATAAGTTGGATTTATTGATGTCTTAGAGTACAATCCTAAATTCCTCTTCTCCCCATAGCTACGCATTATATATTGATTTTCATTTTGATATTCCCCTACAGTTACCATTTTATCAACTTCTAAAAGTTTACTAAAAATTTTCCCCACAACGTATATCTCCATCTTCTTCATACTTATATTTTACATCGTGCTTGGCAGGATCGAAATTTTCAAAAACACAAATACTGTACGAGTATTTGCTCTGTCTCTCTCTGATGAGACTGGGATCGTGACCAAAGATGACCGCGCCTCGAACTGACCACGCCGCTTCATTCGGAAGAATAGTGCCCATTTGTGGAAATGATGACTTGATTCCTTCAAAAAGGATTGGAGACTCGGCATACCCACCGACAAGAATAATAATTGAAATACCTCTTCCATCTTTTGGTTGAAATATTTTTTTTAAAGATGTTCAATAATTTTATGAACAGATTATGTAAAGAAATCGACTGCATCGCTTGGTACCAACCTCAGTTTGTCCCCGGCAAATGATATTTTAATATTTTTGTTACGTGTTGTTGAAACAGATTCTACTGAAGTGAATTTTTTACCAAAATGCATTTTTTTGTACGTGTTCCTTATTTGTGAGGGAATACGTACATTAAATGTTATGACAGAATTAATATTTGGTTTTATTGTCCTTTTGACTGATTCAAACTCCTTGCAAGCATCATAAAATACGCTTGGTGCGTATTCGCCAAGTTTGACCAATCAGACATTTGATAACGTCCATGTATTCTCCATCATCCATACTACCTCCCCAGTTTTCTCCTGTAGCTCTAATGAGTTCTTTAACATTGCCATCTTCCATTATTTCATGTGCCGTGATATCAGTTGTACCACCTATCAGATAATGTATGTTCATATATCATTAATCTATTTTGACAGAAATTATATCTAGATTTTGGTTATTCTGCATTGTAAAATCCATGATTGTATACAATGTTATAGATTACAAACCTCCAGCATCCACAATAATGTATTTTTACCCAGGAGAAAATGTTTGATACACAATTGACTGCCTAAATGAGGGATTAAATCAACATGACAACATATGGAGATAATATTGCATTATCAAATATAGTGTAACAAAATTAACAAAAACAATACCGCTCTATACAACGATGCTGCATTATTTGAAAAGTTTGATCTAGCACAAAAAAGCAGTACACGGATATACTGATAAAAATCATTTAAGGTGCATTAAGTATTTACAAGTTTGACAAGCAAAAAATGCATGGGAGCGATTTAAGTTGTCAACAACATTTTGACATGGTGACATAACAGTACCAAATACCTTAAAGCAAACTTTGAATATATATGTGAGTATATTCATACTATTTCTTTTGAGGCATTTTAAAATAATTACAGGCGAGCCTGAAATTTTGTAAATAGGTTTGCTTATACACCCCCCCCCCTTCCAAAGAAAAACCCCACACCATACATTGTACATAGTTATACGGATGGTTATTAAAACGACAGTTAAAAAACGTAATAAAGCAAATATATTCAGTCAATAGAATTTTAAGTAATTTTATTTAAAAATTTTGTTTAACATAATTGAAATAAGTGCGGGATGTTGCCATAATGATTAAACCTAATTATAAGAATTTTCATATTTTACGATCATGCAGTGATAAAGGTGCAAACATCACCCTTCTGGTTACGTATTGCAACGTCATAGGGCAAGGCGTTTTGTTTAAGAATATTCTCTAGGTTTTAGACGGTGGTTACGGTGCTGGGTTATGAATAACAAACAGAAAATTATCCCTGTGACACTAGCCGCAATTTTTTAGAGGCAATATTTCCTATATGTTTTATTTCCAGTGTTTGAACGTGAATTTGAACATCCGGGAATTTAAAGCATATATTTAAAGATATTTTTGTTGATAGAGACAGAGGTTGATATTTTAAGACAGTGGCTATTTATATCTTATGCTGCCGTTCAGGATTATGAAAAGAACATTAATGAATTTACACAGGGACCCTTATGCAATCTGCGGTTTTATGCAGGCTTAAAATTATACAAAAATAGGTTAATTTGTTGTTTCTAACACATGTGCTTGAGGACAAGACCGACCCCCCCCCCTCCACCCCCAAGTATTTAGACCCCCGGGACATTACTCATTTTTTTCTTTAAATTATCTTTTTATGACATATTTATAATCTAATGTATACATTCATTCCACAAAATTACGTAAAACAAACATATTGAAAAAAAATCATATCCCCTATGTATATAATACAACAAGGTTGCTAACTTCGTCTGCCAGCCGAGGGGTATTGCCGATGAATATTTGTTGAAATGTGCTATCAAACTAAATCTATCGTAAAAACGGTGACCTCATGTCATAGTCCGATAATTCCCTTCTCTGAATACCTGCATGTCATGCCCATACATTTAATACATTTATTGGGTAAATTTGATAAATTTTTACTGACAAGCTGAAAGTTTTGAACCGATCCACCTTCAACCAACGGAAGTGATGTTTTATAGCAAGAGAGATAACTCCGCTTATAAACAGAGAAGGTTCGCATGTACACGAAACAATGAAAAGGTAAGAGATTTAGGAATTTACATGGAAAAGTCGAAAAAATATAATTCATTAGAAGTATGGATTATAAACATGCCGCGAAGAACTGAAAACTTTTTTATTGTCTCGGGTACTGAAAAATCTGAAAGAAGGCTCTCATACTGAGTAAATTACAATAGAAGACATAAAATGAAAATATAAAATTAATGTTACGAGTTATCTCTCTTGCGATAAAACCATCACTTCCATTGGTTGAAGATGGATCGGTTCAAAACTTGAGGCTTGTCGGTGAATATTGATCCAATTTACCCAATAGATGTATTTACATGGGCATGACATGCAGATATTTAGTAAAGGGAATTATCGGGCTACGACATGAGGTCACCGTTTTTACCGATAGATTTAGTTTGATAGCACATTTCAACAAATATTCATCGGCAGTACCTCTCGGCTGGCAGACGAAGTTAGCAACCTTGTTGTATTATATACATAGGGGATATGATTTTTTTCTCAAAATGTTTGTTTTAAGTAATTTTGTGGAATGATTGTATACATAAGATTATAAATATGTCATATAAAGATAATTTAAAGGAAAAAATGAGTAAAGTCCCGGGGGTATAGATACTTGAGGGGGGGGGAGGGGGGGGGGGGGGTCGGTCCTGTGGTTTCTAAAGGTAATGCAAGAACACGATTATCAAAAACTCAATAGTAATCTGTTAATGAATGCAAAAGGTGTTTTTCCTGCTTGCGTTACAAAAGACGTAAATATTATTATATCTGGTGTCATAAACATTAATGAGATTACATAGCTTGCATAATGAAGTATCGCGTGGTCTCTGAAGACACGGCTTTACTCGGTATATATCAGCCGTACCTCTAATAGTTCGATAAATGTGATGGAAATTTTGCCGAACATTATTTTGTACATAGATTAAAATCATGTAAAAAGTGTTTAATTTTAAGCGGAAGCATCTCGTTAAACCGGTAGCTGTCATATTTTGTAGAAGCTCCAGCGGTTGTTTAAGACACAAGTATAGATGTGCATATTTGCTGGAAGTTTTGATGTGATTATTGTTTGGGAGTTTGGCAGTTATGCCCCTTTATTAAATTAGTGTGTGTATGCACAGCCATCGTTGCAAACCACGGTTAATATGTACAATCCTCTATCCATCTGGAGAGAGATATGCGGACTCCGGTCAGTGTCTAGAGAAGTTAATGCATACAATGCCATTCATAAAGTGTAGTTTTGTCAAGTTTTGTCAAGTAATGGGGAACGTGGGGTGAGTAAGCTTGCTATCTTTTTTGCCAAAACTTTTTTATGAAAATTTTCTCTTTAAGTTTTAATAGTTGTTTTGCTTTTGAATTTATATATGCTACTCTAAGTGTGTTTTTATTGTTCGTAAGATATTGAAAAGAAATTGATTTTTAACAAGTTTATCTTAACCTTTAACAATGAACTTGATGTAGCAAAAGCTGCCTTCTGCCAAAAGGTTAAATAGAATACACAACCAAATGTTAAATTGTTCTAACATCAAGAACGTTGTAAGGGTTCTCAGAAATATAATAGTAATGAATACATGTGGAGTGTCTGTACAAAATACCGTCCACTTGCTGAAGTTGTCCTTCACTCTCCAATTAAGTACTCCCTTCAAAGGTCGTTAGATAAATTCTGCATACTGTACACTTACACTGCACTGACTCCCAAGTACAAAGTGTACAGGAACAAAGGAAGCAAGCAATATACTGTGTTTGTATGTGTTTTAGTGTATTGTGGTATCTTCTTCAGCTTTAATGACAAGTGCCACTGAGAGTTATCCTAAACACTCCTGCTATCTCGATCCTAAGTGGCTTGCATATAGGTTATGTGATACTGAAAATAAAGCGTTCCCTGAAAAAATCGGGAGTAATTTTAGAAAGTGGTTCGCTCTTGGTAGATACCTTGTAAATGACTTGATTTTAGATATTGTTTTTAAAATCTGTGTTTATATATAAATTGGTTTTCCATTATCTTTGAATATTGCTATAAATGTTTTGGTGAATATATTGTCTATATTTCGTTTAATAAAAATGGATATTAATATAACATAATAATGAACACCATAGGAACTTATAAAAACCGAACAAGCATCAGTTTTATGTTGAATCAAATGCATGTACAAGTATTTTGAAATAAAATGATTTTATTTTGAACAGTTGAGAGAAGAAGAAGATTCAACATAAACGACAGAATCAAAGAACTTAGCACACTTCTCCCAAAGAGCACCGACCCAAAAGTGTTATAATAGATTTACCTTATAATAGATATGTTCACATATTCAATTCACTGTTTATTTGTTTTTGTTAAAATGATGGGCAATTTTTCAGTCAAGGAAGCAATTAATTATTTTATTAAAAGAGAACTTCAGTACATGGGCAGTTTTTTTTTAAATATGCAGCTTTATTTAGACTAATTTTAATTCTCAAGAGTAAATGTTGAATAATCTTGAATTCCAAACATTGATTTGCTGACAAAGCAAGTTTCATTTGGATACTGTATCCACAGGGGACAGCACTGATGGTCAGTTAATGGTCAGTGTCTGTTGTCGTTGGGTCACTTGCATTGATCATGTATTTCAATTAACGTAAAATTTGATATACCTATTAGGCGTGTATGTTAAAACAGTCTCTTTTATGGATAGTTACTGCTAAAGAAACTTTTAAATAGTTTTGAAAAAGTTAAAGTATAATTTTTTTTTTGGGCAAAATATTTCAATACACAAAATTGGTCTCATTGAAGTAGGAACGTTTGTTAAAAGTCTAGAGTAATTCAGATTTAAATCGTACTTGTGATATAGTGGTTCACCAGAGCTGTTTACAATATAGCTAGGGGACATGTAATAATAGATTCTGAACAATTATACAAGTACTTTTAGTCATCACTGACTCAGATACTAAAGATAGAACAACTCTTGCCCCAAAATTAATGGCAATATCAAATCAACATACTGGTTTAACTTTGTAGATGTATATAAAGGTTTAAATTCTTAATGCAGGTCAAAGAATTACAATAAAGTCTCTTATATATTTAAAGAAAAAAATTAGTATAGTGAGAAGTAAATTGATTGGTTGTTTCATTACAATATAGATTGCTTGTAATAGCTTCACTGATTGGTTGTTTCATTATTACGTTGATTGATTGTAACAACTTCACTGACTGGTTATTCCTTTCTACATATGGTTGGTTGTTTTTTCAGTGACATGAGACAGAACAAGGGGACGATCCTGAAGGCATCAGTGGAGTACATCCGCCGACTGAAGAAGGACCAGGACTGAATGAAGTAGATGGAAACCAGACAGAGACAGCTGGAGATGAACGACAAGAAAGCTGCTGCTCAGAATGCAGGTGTGTGCCCTAGCAGTCTGAATCTACTGTAATCATAATTCATTTGGCTGTGTATTCTAATTTGTGTTTTGGCGGAATGCTGCTTCCGCTAAATCAAGTACATTGCCAAATGTCACACATATGTGTATATGCATCCAGGAATGCGTTAAATCAAGTCCACTCTAACCTGTTGAAAAATCATTCTTTGCCAAATATTGTACACGCCAAAATATAATAAGTTAACAGTATTTTGTCAGTGAAGACAGTAGGCGTACTGCATTTAACAATGATAATGTCACTAGATATAAAATCAATTGCTTGACACTGGGTACTCTTGATTGATAGATTGTTTGTGATAGAGGTACAGGTAGATAAATTGTGTCGGTAGAGTTAATGTAAAAAAAAATTATGTTTTGACTATTGTAAATTTAAATAATGAACAATGATCAATTAAATGGTTGATATAAATCTTAAATTGTTATAAACAGTAGACAGTAAACTTACACTTAATTTTTTTCTCTTTTTTTCCAGCCTGACCTTTCTCAAACCAATGTTTTCGTGAACCATGCTAACGTCATGGATGAGTTCATGGATGACATTTCTCCCGTGAACGCGGACCCCATGCTGTCTTCTGAGCCAGTGAGTCCCAGTAACCTGGACGATTCATCAGACATGTTATGAATGTGAACGCTCAGTTCTGTACGAGTGTTTTCTTGTCTCTTAACACTGCCAATCTGTCCTCATGAACTTTCGACTGTGATGCTGGTTATCTAATAAAGATATTGAGCACCGGATGCTTGCAGACAATCCCTACAGCTCCCAGTGCAATGATAAAAGGAATCTGCCGAGATTTCATTTCGAAATTTAAAGGACTACAGCTTTCCTTCTATAAGAAGAAAACTTTTAACTGAAGTAAGATTCTTACTTTAGCAATGAGCTATTACAAAAGACACTATGTAACACTCCAAATAAGCATGCTTCACCCCGTCATCTTATGTCCTGCCCCCTAACGTCATGTACCACCTTTCAACGACATTCATTTCATTATTTTACTTTTTTTAATCCTGCCTCATATGAGCCTTCCACAAATGTGTACCCCACCCATCAAACCTCACATCTTGTCAGTAGACAGGCAATTTTAAATTTCACCATTGTTTCATATTGTGTAAAAACAGCTTGTCAACATCCCCAGAACACTGTATACAGGGTTATTTTCGCATATGTTATTTTCAACCTTTTACACTTTCAAACAGTTTTGTCCCATTTTGAATTCAACCAGACACAGTTAAAATAGATGCTCTTTCTAATTAACACTATTATTTAAAAAAAAAACGTTTTGAATCATCCCAGTCTTACGGTTGATAGCTGACAACAAGGGAGAAAGGGGCGAAAATAAAACAGGGGCGAATATTACCTTTGTTTACTTCATGATAGTGCTCATCACATACATATACATCTGAACTGTGAAGTAATTTTTAAAGTAGGAGATGGTTACCATCTTGCCACAAAAAAAATAGTCTCCAGATTTAGTCCCATGCGACGTTTTCTTTTTCCAGACTTAATTAAAAAGTTCTGATCTGGTCGCCATTACATGTCCCGCAAGCCCTTGGCTCAGCCATCAGTTAGTGCCTGAGATGTCTACATAAATCAGGGTACCGTCAATATATGAGCTTTTGAGATACTGTAAATAAAACATTCCATATTGAACAAAATTCACATTTTTTTTATTTTCTACACTTTAATCTGAAAAATGCACGCTTTAATCTTTAAAATGTACACTTTAAAGTGTAAAATTCACACTTTAAAGTGAAAAATTCACACTTTAATCTGTAAAATTCACACTTTAAAGTGTAAAATTTACAGATTAAAGTGTAAAATTCACACTTTAATATGTCAAATTTACAATTTGATCTCTAAAATTTAAACTTAAATCGGTAAATTGTACACTTAAATCTGTAAATTGTACACTTAAATCTCTATATTTAACACTTTAATCTGTAAAATTTACACTTTAAAATGTAAAAATCACACTTGATCTGTTAAATTCACACTTAGAAGTTTAAAATTCGTACTAGAAACTGTAAAATTCACACTTTAATATGTAAAATTCACACAATTTACACTTTAAGGTGTAAAATTTACATTTTAATCTGTAAAATTCACACTTTAATCTGTAAAATTCACACTTTAATCTGTAAAATTTACACTTCAAAGTGTAAATTCTACAGATTAAAGAGTAAATTTTATAGATTAAAGTGTGAATTTAACACTTTAAAATGGAATTTTACAGATTAAAGTGCACATTTTACAGATTAAAGTGTACATTTTACAGATTAAACTGTAATTTTTTCAAATTAAAGTGTAAATTTTACACTTTAAAGTGTGAATTTTACTCTTGAAATAGTGAATTCTACAGATTAAGGTGTGATTTTTACACTTAAAAATGTAAATTTTACAGATTAAAGTGTAAAATTTACAGATTTAAGTGTAAATTTTACACTTAAGGTGTGAATCTTCGCTTTAAAGTGTGAATTGTACAGATTAAAGTGTGAAATTTACACTTTAAAGTGTAAATTTTACAGATTAAAGTGTACATTTTACAGATTTAAGTGTAAATCTTACAGATAAAATTGTGAATTTGACAGATTAAAGTGTGAATTTTATACTTTAATCTGTAAATTTTACACTTTTAAGTGTGAATTTTACGGATTACAGTGTGAATTTTACAGTTTAAAGTGTGAATTTTACACTTTTATCTGTAAATTTTACAGATTAAAGTGTGAATTTTATAGATTTAAGTGTAGAAAAAAAAATGTGAAGTGCATATGTGGCACTAATACGCTTTTGTAGATATGATATGATCGTATTTTAACCTAATTTTAGGCCTTACTTTATATGGATAGAAAAGCCTAGGTTTTTTTAATTTAATTATCTATGTAATTAGCTATGATAAAAGGGTCCTTACTTTGTAAATATTTTAAAAAAGGTGTTGAGATATTATGAAAATATGAGGTGAACTAGTTTAAACAGATCATTTATTTATGTTAATACTTTCATTTCTAAAAAGAGTGTGGATAAATTGTGAATCGTTTATTAACATTTCATTGTGAAAACAACTGCATAAACGACGTCAAGCGACTATACTTTTCACGGCAGTGTTCAGGAAAATGCAATAAAAATACATGTTTGATAAAAATGGCTATTAATTTAAGAAGGTGTTTCGGACAATTCCCTAGAAATCACAATATGCTTGAAATTTTTCTTAATTAAAGAAAATCTTTCATAAACAGTAAGACTAACACGAGTGACAAACACAAAACCTGACTGTCAGGAACGACATCAAGAATGACCGATGGTGTTAAGGATGCCTATGGAATGTAATTTACATATAATTCCACAAAATAATGTTTTATATTTTTTATTGTTTTCGTTGCAGATAACTAATATACTAAATCAACATTAGTGGTAAATGGTTACTTTAATTTAAGATATTAAAAAAATAAAAGAAGTAATAACATGAATGAGACAAATTAAGAAAATTTTTCATGAAAACCATAATTTTACAAAATTATGCAGCTTTTGTTTTTGGATAGTAGAATATTTTTTAAATTTATATTTTATTATTAAGTGACCGAGTAATATCCTCTAAAAATCTATGATCACTCCTCCATGGCACCTGATCCTACCTTTATCTTTTTGGAGGTCCGTGTTGCTCTGCTTTGAATTTGTATTTCGTTTTTTGGATTTTTGAGATGGTTGACGGTTTGTTATCGTCATTTTTTCAAATGAAATTATGAAATTTAAACCCTGTTTTCATTTGACAATTGTATCTCACAAAGAATAAAATCATTAAAGCTAACTCTTTCAGAAGTCTTTTTATATGTGTAAAAATTTAAGTCACTTCACAGTTTTTGTCACAGGAACTAAGAACATGTTTAGCACTGTAACAACCGTTAATGATACAACGCCGCTTAATGATATAAATAGCATTAAGCGTTGCAATTGCAACGCTTAATGCAATAAATTCTTGCATTAACAGTTGACATGTTCAACTGTTAATGATAAATCGCCGCTTAATGATAGAATTGTATCATTAAGCGGCACAAACGCACAGCAGCCTTAACGCTTAATGAAACAAGCAAATATCGACATCCTCAACCGCTAATGATACAAACTTTATATCATTAAGCGTTGCAGTCGTAACCGTTAATGATACAAAATTGTAAAAATGAATGGAATTAAATCTTTCTATTTTCTTCAATTTGCTCAATAATCCTAATTTTAAGTTTTTTTAAAGATCAATTCTTTGTAGAAATCAAAATTGTATATACGAGTTCCGGCACGCATTGTCACTAATTATCTTTCTATTGCATACAATGATACATATTGATGTATTCAGTAGCGAGATAATCGCCGCTTAATGATGAACAGTAATAAATGACTTAGTTGTGTATCCATACTGTATTCATACAGGTATAAGAAAATTATGTATGTAGACATAGTTTAATCTAATCATTTTACGTAATGGATTTAAACAAGAATGGTTTAATGATTCAACAAACATTTCTCTTAAATTTACATGAAAATACTAATTATGATGTTAGTTGAAATACTAGTACCCTTATTAATTAATCCATATTTTAAACATATTTTTAACAAATTGTTTGATAAAACTTATACCATGTACATTGAACAAAATTTTGAATGAAAAAAAGCAGATGATACTGTGACCAAATAAAGAAGCGAATGCATACACACTTCACATGATTGTCTTTATACATAAGTATATTAGCGCATAAAACCTTGAATATGTAGATTGTTTGAAACAACTGCATGATTCCCTAGGAGACCGGCTGCTTAAAGGAAGCGGGATGATAAGTGTTACAGACAGGGCTTTCCTCGTCATATAACTCACGGACTGATTAGTATTCTATTATTTATAAACTAAAGAATTATTTTTATGGATCGTGTTATCAAGGAGTTCTAAATGTTATATTTTAGTCTTTGTTTATTTATTCATTCATTTATTTTGTTATTTATTTATTTTTTTTTTTTTGGGGGGGGGGGTACATCCCCCCCGGCACTTTGGCCAATGTGGGTGTGTACTGTTGTGCGAGATTTATGTTTTGGGTTTTCAGCCACAGGCGGTTTGATAGAGGGAGGGGGTGGGGTTTTACTCGTTATGCTATACGGACTTATTATGAATTTCTATATCATTAAAATAACCATAAAGTTTTGTTTCATATTGTAAATTTTGAAATTACTATAGGCGAGTTTAAATTGAAAATTATCATATGATAACTGGACACAAATTTAATCAATTTTTTTTTTTTTGGGGGGGGGGGTAATTACGCGGCTTTATTCATCCGGTAAGTTAGAATATTACAATTTATTTGTTCGATGTATGAATAAAATTTATGGATGAAGATAGGTACATGTATTGTATATGACGATGATGAATCGTATTGTACATGTACATATATACATGTGTGCGATGTAGACAATGTTTGGAAATTTCGTAAGAATAGTTCTGTATACATGCCGCCAACAGTTAAAAAAGACTAAATTGAACCCCCTTTAAGATTTTATTCGAATTTCTGTCCAGCATGTTAGACGTTACAAGTGCGAACACTATTACAGAAAAATAAAACAGTAATTCAGTTTAGTGCAACAATTATATTATACAAAGCAAAAGTATTAAGACTGTGCAATCAAATCATTGACCTTTTGTCACCCACTCCCCCCCCCCACCCACCCACAAACACACAAACACACACATAAACACGGCACTGATGAATCGGTCTTTGAACGCTGTTCGAAAACGCAAAACAAAAGTGAACTATATTTTTATTATTGTTTGCATGTAATGATGATCATGCACGGTTATACACTGTACATGCAATAGACATATATTATTGGGAATAGGTGTTAGAGAGAAGAAATACTTTAACACAATTATTTTGAATAATTGTTTAATTGTAACAGATAAATATAATTTTTTTCGGCGTTCACACTGGCTTTAGTATTAATGATCATTGCAACAAGTATTCCAGAAAATAGTACACTACTGCGGGTCAAAATCATTTGTGTATTTACGGTTTCTAAAGTAGATATTTTATTTGATTCCTCATTAACCATAAATGATAGTCATCTTGAAGAAAAACACGTGTCTAGCGAATTCACTAGACTGATCATTACGAATATTCGTTATACGAATATAACGAAGTAAATCCACTGGTCCTGATACTTTGCTATAACCGAGTTTTTCTGGTGTATTATTATGTAGGTATTATCGGCATGTATATTTTCATTTCAAAATCACCTGTATTTTTTTAAGGACGATGTCATTTAATGACACAATAAACAAATATTTTTCCTCTCATAACACCTTTGTATTCATACCTATTGATCCTGTTTTTTCTTTTCATTAGATATGTCGTTTTGTTTCCCAGCTGTGGATCAAAATTCGGTAAATGTTTTTAAGGTCTATAAAATAACTATATTAGATTAAATAGGAAGTTTTGAAATCTTGTTTGAAAAATGTGATACACACACTTTTAACTTGTCTAGCTTTCAGTGCGCTCAATATTCTGTTCAATTATATATGTAGGTTGTACTGTAACTAAGCATTTAATTGCGTAATTGTTTTGGTTAAATGACATATAGCGTTCAGCGTACATGTATATGCTAACCGCTTAAAAAGCGAGAGATTTTTATTTCCGGTGATGCATAAACTGTAAACCAACGTTTATTCGCGTGCGAGATATTTTCTTGAGGTCATGAGAGCTTCCTAATCGCGAATATTTCAAGCTACGAACGATTCCTTGTCGTGTGATTGTTACATGTATAACAACAGAGGTAAGGATAAGGCTTGGACGCGAACATTAGTCGTCGCGAAACAGTTTATCGGTAAATAAAGTCCCCGCGTCCATGATCACGTGGAGTCGCAAAGCCTGAAACGAGACGCGAAGCGAAGCAAAGTTACTTGTATTACCACCACTCTCTGAAGCTAATAACGTGGTACACAATAAATATTATTGCTTGCGTTTTTTAAGTGTTTATTTGGAATAATTTGTGTTCAATAAATGTAATGGTTTTGTTTGTTTTTTTGTGTGGAAAAAATAAATATATTTTGATAGAGGATCATGATGTAAAGAATCAGAATGCGTCACGTTGCATGGCAAAGATCATTACATCAAACTCCATGCTACGCATTACTTCTGATCTGATGATCTGCACCTGGTAACTCCAAGTAATCAGACCCTTTTGAACAAGTTACCGAAAATTAAAAAATAAATAATTAGTTTGATTTTGGTCATTAAAAAAGTGTTTGGTATTAAAAAAGAAAATGCCTCTTTTATATACATGATTATATTACGGCGGCATTGAAGGACCAGATGAAAAAACAAATTATTTGTTCGGATCGGCCAGATGAATTAGTACGGCGGCGTGGATGGCCAAATAAAAACATAAATAATCTTATTTGTTCGGACGAATAACGATTTGTTTGGAAGAATTAAGATTTGTTCGACGAATTAGGATTTGTTCGGACGAACAAATTATTTTCTAATATATATATGAGAAGTAATTTAGACATTGGCAATGATGTAGATAAAGAGAAGGGGGGGGGGTGTCTCTGATCAAGCAACTCCTTTTCTTCAAATAATAAATTGCTACTCGTAAATGTTATATTGAATGACATTTATACAATATCTGGCATATTTTGCTGCCATGCTCAATTCTCAAAATCTATCATAATTTTGCAATTTTTTTTTTTCGAAAGTAATATCATTATTACAGAGCTTGACGTGCAGAAATATTACAGATACATGTAGTAAATTAAGATATTTTGTCTATAGATATCCAAAATCGGTGGTTATACATAGTCACCGATTTTCCTTATGTTCTTATTTTAATACCTTAGTATTGGTATAATTATATAAAGATGCAAGACAACCTTGAACTGTTGCCATGGAGACCAGTTGTCATGGTAACAGAGGCACAAGATTGAAAATGGCCGTTTTAAGCTTTTTTGGAGACAAATAGCATTAATAATTTGAATGATTAAACATGTTCTCAACTTTCATGTAATATCACTTGAAGCTGCATTTTAGCAAAATAAATGGCCGTTGCAATGACGTTTGAGCAATTAAATATTTCTGCATTATTTTTTTACTTTATACATATTTCCTTAGCAAGGTCAATTTAACGATGCTCAATGATGCTTGAATATATTTGATAAATAAGTAAACATGTTTTCCACAAATGGCAACAAAGAATGGTTAGTAACATGTTTTAATTTTTATATGACGTGCATATTTTAATTACAGCTATTCATCTATGAGTTTGGTTCAATGATCACTTCTTTGGTATTTAAAAAATAGGAAAATATATTTTCAAAATAATGGAAACATTCTTTAGAAGTTGATTTGCCCACCAATATTTTTCTATAATTTGAAAATTGATCAATAATTAATTCAAAATTTTATATTTCATAACTTTGATAAGCTGAAATTACTTTCTATATTGCTTTAAAGTTGATAAGATTTGCCGTTTCTGTATCTTTGGTCTCCGGTACCATGGCAACGGTAGTCCTTAGCAAAACAAATTTATGTTATCTAGCTACTGAATACATCAATATGTATCATTGTATGCAATATAAAGATAATTAGTGACTATGCGTGACGGAACTCCTATATACAATTTTGATTTTTACATAGAATTGATCTTTAAAACTAAAATTAGGATTATGGAGCAAATTGAAAAAAAATAAAAAGATTCAATTCCATTCATTTTTACAATTTTGTATCATTAACGGTTACGACTGCAACGCTTAATGATATAAAGTTTGTATCATTAGCGGTTGAGGGTGTCGATATTTGCTTGTTTCATTAAGCGTTAAGGCTGCTGTGCGTTTGTGCCGCTTAATGATACAATTCTATCATAAAGCGGCGATTTATCATTAACAGTTGAACATGTCAACTGTTAATGCAAGAATTTATTGCATTAAGCGTTGCAATTGCAACGCTTAATGCTATTTATATCATTAAGCGGCGTTGTATCATTAACGGTTGTTACACAGCACCCGCAACTTAATTTTTGGCAAGATAAACGATATGATAGGATTAACGCACGATAGAACAGTTTACACGCACAATACGATAGGATTGATACACGATAGGAAAGGATAAACGATGTTCATGATAAACGTATCATCGCGTTAAACGATCTTTACGATCAACCCGATAATTGTAGATTTGAGACAAAACACGTAATAATCAAGATGTATGTGGAATTTCTTGTTTTTAACAAATGCCGAGTTGTTAGTGATGTATATAAAATTTTAAATTACTTCAAAGTCTTTGTACTTAATGACAGAAAATAAAAATATGCACATGTAATGTTGTTTGAACATTATCCACACAAAAACATCAAGAAGGAGAATTTTTGATGTTAATTTTCTTGAGGTATTTTCCAACAGGACGACGTAATATAACAAAGCTTGATTATTATATTTCTATAACTTAGTATTCTATAACTAATACTAAATCAAAATTAGTGGTAAATGGTTACTTTAATTCAAGATATCAAAAAATAAAAAAAAATAAATAAAAGAAGTAATAACATGAATGAGACTAATTTAGAAAACTTTTAATGAAAACCAAAATTTTACAAAATTGTGCAGCTTTTGTTTTTGGATAGAATATTTTTTAAATTTATATTTTATTATTAAGTGAGGAAAGTATATTAACTTAATCAAGTATTCGCAAAAATGTATGTAATTATGCTTTTGTTTCTCTCCCAGTAATTCCTCTGTCGTTGTTTACGATATAAAAAAGTCCGACTAGAACAACACAACTCCGTATACTTTGAATTTCATAAACACGTATCAGTAGTTTGATCAGTGCATAACTTGAAAAGTGCTGCTAGAATCCTGTGTTTAGTGTTGTGCAATCTGTATAAAAGTTTAGAAGTGTTTTGAGAACCGGAAGAATAAATATTTGATCGAAGAAAATTGAAACTCTAGCAATAGTTTTTTATACTTTCGACTAGTACTTTCCCATTACGAGATATTCTAAAAAGAGGTCTTGTTATAATCAAATTCAATATTGACATGGTAAAAATATATGCCTAAGATTAATTTCTTGTCTAACTTTTTAGCTAGATAATGTACAAATGATTGATACAAAATGTCAACACATAAGTCATGAGTGCATACACAATACATTTTTGTAAATAACATCATGAAAAAATGCAAGTCTTGTTGTCTTGGTGTCTTTCACTCATCAAATCTGATTAACATATATACTTTTGCCTTTGTGTTGGTAAACTAAATACGTAAAAGTATTTGGCTTTGAAATCACTCTCCAAGATAGCGAACAACCATCTTATTACTTTTTGGTTGTTGTGCTATGAACATTATTTGCGTTTCTCCGAAACACACATCGATGTAAATGGTGTGTATGGTAAGAAACTCATGACCAGGCGACAGAATATGCCCGATGAAGAAACAATCTTCCTCATCAACATATTTCGGACTTTTCAATGTACTAGCGTACAGTTTAAAATTTCCTTCATCTTTACAGTTTTTTATATGAAACTTTTTATCAATTTTTCTATATTCTCCGACAGATACAGTTTCATCAATCTCTACTAGTTTACTAAAAAGTCTACCACATCGCTCTTCTCCATTTTCTTCATATTTATGTTTTTCATCGTGCTCAGAAGGAATAAACTTTTTGTTTACGCCAACGCCATAGGTATACTTGCTTCGTCTATGTTTTATAAGACTAGGATTGTGACCGAAAATGACTGCGCCAAGCAAAATTGACCAAGGTGCTTCTGTAGGGATGATAACGCGCATGTGAGAAAACTTGGATTTAATCCCCTCAATAAGCATTGGAGACTCTGCATAGCCACCAACAAGAATAATAGTGGAAATGTCATTTCCATCATTTTGCTGAATAAGTTCTGAAAGATGATCAGCAATTTTTGTTATCGATTCAGCAAAGAAATCTTCGGCATCCTTTGATATCAATCGCAGTTTGTCTCCAGTAAATGATACGGCCATATGTTTTCCATATTTTGTGAAGACAGTTTTTTCTGATTTCAACTCTCTACCGCAATGTACTATTGTGTACGTTTCCCCGATTTGAGAGGGAATCCTGACATTAAATTTGCCGTCGGAATTGGGTTTGATTGTTCGTTTGGCCATTTCAAACTCCCTACAAGCTTCAAACAATACACTCGGTAGGTTTTCATTAATGTACTTTGTAGTATCTTCACCAATGAGACATTTGATAAAATCCAAATATTCTTCGTCCACCTTTGTGCCTCCCCAGTTCCCTCCAGTTGCTTTAATGAGTTCTTTGACGTGATCGTCTTCCAGCACCTCGTGTGCAGTGATATCAAGTGTACCCCCTGTCAAGTGTAAGTTACTTTTAATTTATTCTTTTACAACAACCACAAACACTTTCAATGACATCGGTGTTGTTTTACATGTAGATCAAACAGATATTTAACGCATACTAAACCTCCAACATCCACAACAATGTATTTTGAACCTGGAGCAAATGTCTCCAAGTTTCTCTCTACAGGAAGATGTTTAACATACAGAGCTGCCGCTTCAGGTTCTAAAGCTATCGTCAACATATCAGAGTCTATTCCAGCCTGTGATAAATAACTAATTTATTTCATATATCAATACGTCGAAGGGTACATTTTACAAACATGTTATTAATTACTTTTAACAACTGTTGTCTTCGTTTGTTAAGTAATAAAGCAGAATTTCTATAAAGTTAATAAAAAAACATAATAGAAAGGGAAACCTCGATTGCAGATCTCCTCATGAATGCTTTCGCAGGATCCGACCATATAGCTGGCACTGTGACAACCCATCTTATATCGGTCATCTTAATATCAGTTTGTTGTTTCGTTACCTCATCAAACAGTGAATTCACTAAAAATCTGAGTGATTCAGAAAACACTTTCCGAGCAGACATACTCTTTCCAGTTTCATCTTCAACTAATACTTCTTGGACTTCTGACTTTAAGAAAACTAACAAACGTAGATCATAGATCGTAGATCATAAGTGAAGAAAAATATCACTTATGTAAATGCAACAAATTTAACAATTCTAATAAAATAGACATTTTTACCTGTATTTTGTGTAGAGACATTTTAAATCTTCTGAAAAAATACCAATTTTCATGATCATTGTCAAGTATCAGATCCAGATATTTAGCTTCAGCCTCAAAACCAAATTTGTCGAATATTTGTTCTTTAGTGAACAAAATGCATGTTGAGGTCTTGTTATACATCATTGCGCTGATAGGATCCACCCAGTGTTTTATGCTAATGTTCCCTATGTTTGTTGGGTCTGTCAAAAAATGATGCTTTGTAGAAAAAGCGTATCCTGAGAAAGTTGTTCCAAAGTCTATTGCCCCAGCTATCAGGTATTCCTTGTGTTTTGTATCATCCATTTGAATCTTTAAAATTCAAATAAATTATATATATTTTGGTGTAGTATTTTAAAAAAAAATGTAAAGCAAATAGTTTTAAGAAAAGACTGTATGTAGGGTGTACAACGTTGATCCACAGATGCATAATGATGAAATATTGACATTTTAAAAAATGTCTGTCACTGGGATTTTTTTCATGTAAATGTTACCATGGCTACAACTAGTTAATACTAGGGAGCATGAGGTAAGCCCATAAAAGTCCATGAAGTTT
The DNA here is from genome assembly GCA_016163765.1 of Magallana hongkongensis. NCBI lineage: Eukaryota > Metazoa > Mollusca > Bivalvia > Ostreida > Ostreidae > Magallana > Magallana hongkongensis. The sequence goes on along the minus strand of WFKH01003881.1, from coordinate 4,911,429 downwards.
GGGCTAACAATGAAGATTAAGCTTTGATCGGTGAAGAAATATTCCTCTCAAAGTCACACCATAAGTACAAAAAAACATCAATATTTATTATATCCACTTGAATTGAATTTTTAATGCAAAATAGTGCATTTAGAAATTTAAAAAAAAAATGGTTTGCCATTTTTAGCGTATGACAGACCGATACACTGAATCATGTAGACTTCAGTATTGTCTTTATTAATTACAATCGATATTTCATCAAAAATAGAGAAAAAAAACTATCCAGTGAATGTAAATATAACAACTTATATTTTCATCCACAAAGCATTTTCTCTTTATCCTTTTTAACGAAAAAATCGGTTGTATCTCATATAAAAACTAAAAAGCCACACAATCTTGATTCTGTTTAAGAGCAATATGTCCTCGTAAAATATATGCATTCCTTCAGCTGAGAAAATTTAAATGTGTTCTTTATCATATTTGATATTTATTTGATATAAATACCTATAATGAATAATATTTACATTGTTTATTAATGTCATTTTTTACTTTTGATGTTGACTTTGAATAAACTATTTCGTGATCATTAAAATTAAAGGAACATTGAGAGCACGTATTCCAAGCTGACCTTTAAACTTCCAAGAAGTTTAAGAAGCCAAGGTATCATACAGAAGAAACTAAGACTGTTTCTATTTAAAGTAATTATCAATACGTCGGACGTAATTCATGCGTTATTACGTCTTGTGTCTGTTCCCTAACTATTTGAGGCAACCTAAAAATTAACCTAGAACAAATCTATTTAAATACCGACTACTGTTCACATATTTACGCAACGACATCAAAACATGACTGGGCTGTGTCGATTGCATATTTCAAAATATAGATCGTTTACTTTTTTCCTGTATAAATTGCGTTGTGAAGTTGAATCTAAATCTTAATTGTCATTTTTTCATCCAAATGATTCTTCTGAAGATTATTTGAACAATAATCACTGAAATTCCACAATCATATCCAAATCCTGACCGAAATTGATTCCAGTGCAATAAGGGAGATAAAAATACTAAGGGTAATAATTTGACGTACTATAATGTTTTATCTATACGCTTTGCTACGAGCATAATATATTTTTCCCGAAAAATGTTTAAAGTATGCATTGAAAAAAGTTCTTTTATTATTTTAGAACAGACGAATGAAATTTTGCGTCTGTCATTGTGTTCAATTACATAAGATAAAAGATCAAATTACCTTTCATATATTTATTTGATTAAATAATTGAATTAAGTAAAAAAAATAAAACGATCATACCAATACAATAACTAAGATACACAAAAAGTACGAGATTCATCTCGACATTCGGACTCAATTCTAAATATTCGTATTGAACGTGAAACAAGAAAAAATATTTACAAGAAATAGTATTAGATGTGTACGACGGTTTTCCCGAAAAACGTTGAAAAATAGCGTTATTAATTTAATACAAAAAACAGGGAAAAAACCCAGGGAAATAAAACTTCTGAAACAGTTCAAGTAATGAACATTACATTGAATATTGTGCGAGGATAAGTTGGTTAGATGATAGCATAAGATATGATGAAATTCACATGCGGCGCAATATTAAAAGCAAAAAGTTAATATTGACAAAATGAAATCAAATCCATAGGAAAGCACTTTGATTTATAAAAAAAAAAAGATTATAAGAAAAAGTGTAATTAAATTTAAACAAAAATTTTGTTATAATGATGTATTGAATAAATTTATAGCACATTTTGAGACAAGCTAAAGATAGACTTAGTAGTAAATTGCGACGCAAGCGTTTTCAGCGACGCATCAAATTTAGAAAAGATATTAAACATATCCTTAGGCGATTCTAAGTAAATGAAATTAATAAAATCGTGCATTTTGTAAATAAATAGTCAAACAACAAAGAAAATAATCAGACAAGTATGATAATGTATGTTGTGTTACACGAATATTTCGGTACAACCTCTTTTTTGGTATCAAGTGTTATTCTCCTTTTTGTATGTTCCAATGTATCACTGAGTTGTGCACAGAGCCTTGCACATATGCCGTAGATGGTTTGACATACTAAAGTCTACAGTATATATACAGACTACTGTAGTCCCGCGATGTAAGTTATTTTGTGGTTATTATATTACCTGTATAGTATTAAAAATGTTGTGTTAAGATGTTTATGAAGTTGAACTAATGTTTGACAAAATTCAGTTAGGTTAACGCAAAAATAACAATGATTTATATGTTGTGACAAAACATTTTTTCCATGGAAATACATGTCTATATACAATATTTTTATGTGGTTATTTTTAGCAACTTTAATCTTAATAAGTTAGTATATTGTTTTAGTCATTTATCTGTTTCGATTTAAGCATTATTCAGATTTTTCAGGTTTATAACTCTGTTATATGTTTATTATAGTGTGTGAACTACAAAGCGAGCAGGTGTACTAGATGTGTGGAATGATTAAAGAACATTGAACTTTATTATTGGTCTTGTTATCAGTAAAGAGATATCAAGTGAAAAGAAACTCCAACTGTATAAATGGACGGAAAAATGCTGAACGACACATTTCACGAACACAGACGTTATAGAAAAGGATATAAAGTGCATGTTTTGAATCTACAATCGTTTGTACTTATGAAAGATTTTAAAAATAGAAATATGCCAACTGGATGTGCATGCATGGTTCATGTTCATGATATATATTATTTTCTATGACAATTTCGGAAGTAAAATGTATGTGTTATTGTAAAGGATTTAATAAAGACGCAAACACGGGAAATTTTCGACATTTTGCACATTATGTTTTTCTCATAAATAAATAAATCACGCATTTTGATACTGTTTGCCAAAGGGAAATGGAGCAGAACACAAAAAGTCTTATGACATTACAGTTAACAGATTTTAAGTTATGCGTTCTGTCTACGGAATTTTGGGACAACTCTCGTATAAACGTCTTTCAAAGATAATCGTGAACACAAGTGAAATGATGTTTATCTAAATTCTAGTAATAATGAACACACAAATCTCAAATTCTCAAATTTCAGACTGAACAACTTATCGTGAAGCAATTATTTTGGTACTTACATATTCAGCCATATTTGTTGTCTGTTCTGGTTCAAAACAGTTGTATTTCTTTGTTCTAGAAATTGAGTTAAATTGCCCTCGTAAGACTGAGCTGAAAGAAGACTATTTTCTATTTAAAAGCCACATGCACTTTTATATGATTGATAATCTTTAAAACTCAATGATGTAACTAGGCATATACAAAGTGCGTGCAATGATAACTAGTGGCCGTGAACCAACCTTGAGGCCCTTAAGGCGTCTTTTATAAAGCCAAGTGGAAACTCATAAATTTAGATGGTCTCAACATCGTTCTAAAATGTAGAGTTTTAAAATCTGAATCTAGCAAAGAGCACATGGCTAAATCTAATGAAAGTTATTTGCTTATATATATATATATATATATATATATATATATGCTTTTATCTGTCTTCAAAATTGTTGGTTTGAACATATTTTATAGTATAATCATATACAAAAGATCGAAAAACTTATCAAATTATTTCCATAAAAATAGATTACAACTGTCTGGGTGTTGAAATAAAAATAACATTACATAGATAAACGTTGTTTGAATTGAATTTAGGCAGAACTATTTATGAAAATCTACCGCAGTCTGTAATAATTTGTGCAACAAAACTTTTAATCAAACGTAAGACTGTATATTTTTTGCGGCAATGTTATAACATGAAGTTGTAATAGGTCACACGAACTTATGCTGGAAAGGTGGTTTTGAATCACAAATTTTCAATTTTTAATATGAATAATTCAGACTCAATGGAAAAGACCTTGTGGCAATTGAATTATTGATCTATTGCAACTAAAAATTGTGTTTAAATATTAAACTATTTATCCATTATATCGAAGAATTTATCGGATTAAAAAGACTTAATCTGTCGTCTTGCATTTTTTCGTAACAACGCATGCAGTTCAATGCACACACAAATTCACGTTTTTTTAAAAGAACACCTCATGGTTTTGTGATCGTTTAAACCATCCTAACTGATAAATATAGTAAAAAAAAATAAAGAATAAATGCGGGATAGCATTCTGATAGAAAACAAAATCCTAGATGGTCAACACAAATGGCTGTAAAAATATCGCTAAAAGAAGTGTTGAATGCTTTCACTGTGTATTAAAAATACCAATTTGAATTTGATTAACTAAATAGTTTTAAAAAAAGGATGCAATAAAACTCTTAGACATATGCTTATTATAAAAAAAACTCTCAATGTGAAAATAAAAATAAGCATAATGAGTTATACTTTTTATTTCCACAATTAAAACGAACTCAATTCCCTAATGCTAATTGATATTTCCCAAGACAATCGACCAAGTTAACATTGTTTCTTGAAGAATACTTAAGTATAAATGGAAAAATATACAACGCCCCTGTGTTGTTATTAAAGAACAAATCAAAGTAAAATTTCAAGAATATATTTAACAAACGTTTTTAAATTCAATAACAAAATGTTTGTTATTGCATTTTCCTGATTTTGTCCGATTGTGGTGTGGAACTTCATTTCTTTTCTTCAAGGATACTTTTTAAGAGTGAGTCTCTTTTAAAACATATTTATTTCTAACAGTAAAATCGTCAAACATGTTACATGATTTATGTATCGAGAGATAATCAGATTAAATAACATATAAATATAATGTAAAAGACATGATATTTTTTCGCATAAAAATCAGCCATACCTCAACAACTGATATTTATATGGCGACCGCCAGATAAATTATTTCTCGCACCAACTTGTGTTTATAGGTTAATAATGGTAAGACAGCAATTTTATTTACTTTGCATCAAAATTGCACAAAATAGAACACACAAGTTTTTATAGGTATTCCTAACGGAAATCATGAACTTCTAGACGTATGCATATGTGACCCAATTGATAAAATTAAGTTAATATCGTCAACGTATGGTTCTGCAAGTGTACCTTGTCCTAAGAGAAGGTAAACATTTGTTACATAATCTTCCAGAAAAGTAAATTCTGTCGATTTTATGAAAGACCTTACACTAAGTTTGGTTTCAATCTTTTCTTTTCTGTCATTCAAAACTCAATGTGTGAGGTATGACATTCCACTGCTCCAACGGGTCTAGCAAGTATGAAATGATAACGCACGTTTGACTAAAACTTGTAATCTCTTAGATGTAATATCTTGAAAAGTTCTTGTAAAAACATATTTTATAAATACAATCAATACTAACTACCTTTTTTCTAGATGGAAACACGTTTATGTTGAATTTGATAAGTTTCAATTTCTGCACGAAAAGCATCCAGACTCTAGCTATATTTTCTTCATTTTGGTAGATTTAGCTTTACACATATTTAAAACATAAAATGGATATGATAATAATTGTTTGATAACTTATTCATATATGTTTTCTCACTCGTTTTTTTGGAATGAAATGGTTATTATAGGTTTTTGTTTTCCCTTGGACTGAAATGTCACACTTTCATTAGTTTAAACATAGCACGTGACTGCCTAATATATGTTTATGTTAGTTAGGTGAGAATTAATATTATGCAATATGACCCTCATTGGCCGACGTTGGTCCTACTCATTTGGACACTTCATATTATTTGATACAGAAACCGCATGCCGTAAGTTCTTAGAATACTTGCAGTAGTTGTCCTTTGAAATTCCTTAAAATTAGAGTATTTGCCCTTTGAATATTGACTTCACATTGTTGTGTTTGGAGCAGAACATAATTGCAGCGTCGAAATTTGCTCAAATTTCTGCAGAGGAAAGGGAGAAAACGTTTATTATTATTTTTTTATTAAGAAATATGTAACCCTTTACAATATGTCTGATTGCCCCGGGTCAGGACAAGCAGATAAATCTTAAATAATAAACAAATTATAACAATCGAATAAATTCTACTATTTTCCCTCTAAATATTTTTGTTTTTGAAAAATTCAACATCAAGTCCATTTCTTTAGAGAGAGACGTTTTAAAAAAGTTCAAAAGTGTGTTACATGTTTGAAAATTTTCTTTCATTCTACATGTCATTTTATATTTATAAATCACAAATGATACATATGATATAATTGTATTTAAAAATACAGTTTTAACATTTTTTTCTAGATAGAACCCTATAATGATGTGTTCCAGCATATATCGAAATTCAAAATACTATTCAATTTTTGCCACAATATTTATACAGAAAGGCAATCAAATAAGAGGTGCTTAATATCTTCCTTTTCACACAGACAGAATTCACATTTTGCATCAGACCTAGATTTACATTTGTACTGAAAGGAATTGCAATTCAAAATATTATTTAACAACTTATAATTAAATTCACTAAGTCTTTTGTCATACATGTTTTTTACCTTGCTTTCATAAATATCTTTCCAATTTTCTCTGCCAATATTAAATAAATTTGTTTAATGCAGATTGGTAGTAAGGTGGTTTGAATTTTTTATGGAGCAAGTTTACATAGTAAAATTTACATCTCTTATCGAATATATCAAATGTTCCCTTATGAAAATTATAAACATTTCTTTTCAGTATTTTTGTATAAAAACAACACTTCATATGAAAACGCTCACTTTTTTTCTTGATTATTTTCTTTAATATATTGTATTCACACAACCAATTGTTTTTCTTCTTTAGATCATTTGAAAGTTCTTGCAGTGTTTTGAATTCACCATTTTTGTTAAATAAATCTTTGACGTACAAAATTTTACTCATTACCCAGTTTTTAAAAAATAATGATTTTCCCTTATGTTTAAAATTGAATAGCAACAAAACATTGTAAGTAAACAATGTTGAAGCGAATATTTTCAGACAGTATTTGAATGGTGAGATTGCTAATTTTGAAGAGTTTAAATAAGTTGGACGAGATGTTAGGCATCTTGTACATGGCTTTGTGTAGTTCATCACTATTTATGAATAAATGTGTTACTTGATAGTCCTCTGGAAAACAAAACACTTATTAGGTTTGATACTGACTGACTACATAAATATATCGGGTTTATGCATCTCATAGACGGTTCGGTTTCGCCTTGCCATCTATAAGATTGATCAACCCGATATATTTCTATACTCAGTAACAAACCTAATTAGTAATAATGTTATATGTGTTCTATTTAAAATCAGTGGGACATGTAGGCATAATAATGTAACATGGAATGTATAGATTTTGTCAAATACAGTTGAACTTTGATATCTCGAACGTTGATATCTCGAATACAATGGATATATCGAAGTGATTTGTGAGTCCCAGACCTTTATTTTTTAAGTAGTTCACTCTCGATATCTCGAATACTCGGATATCTCGAAGTTTTTAAACAGTCCCATCTAGTTCGAGATAACGAAATTTGACTGTATAATACCGTATGCAAGAAAAAAAATTGTTTGATGATAAATCTTATCAACAATTTAAATGAGTTGAAGGAAAAATTTGAAAATCAAACTATCGGTAGAGAAAAATCTAAAAGAACTGTTCTGTATCATATTTATCCTGTATGATTTGAAAAGTGATTCTCTATTGGTAAATACTGTTTATTACATGAATATACGATCTACGGAACTATCATTATGGACTTCAAACTCTGTCATTAAATGTTGAAAGAAAATGTATGTAAAAACTTATATGACTACATGTACTTTAATGATAGAATTATTATTTAAAAAAAAGGTGGAGATAACTTTATGCCCTACACATTGTTTTCTCTTAGCGTTTTTGCAATAAAACCAACGAATGTGAAGAAATCAAGTATGCTATTCAGATCTCATACCGTTACTTCCCCTAAGGTTTGCTTCAAAATATGGATAACTTAAGGCCCAAAAAAATTAAAATCCTTAATTCCCTTTGTTTTAGAGCATTTTCGCCCAGAAAGGGGGTGTTTTTAGGAGATGAAAAACAACATGTTAGATACCGGATTTCCTTACTTTTGTAAAAATACGAGGTCGCTGAATTTGTTATGTCTTTCTTTTGGGAGGGATATGAAGAATCCCAGTTTTGATTTTCAATGAACATGTGTAACTTTGAGATTAGCAAACTCTCTCTTCTTCGTGGATGGCTATGTGTTTTTAATACTTATTAAGATATTAAAAAAATCAAAATATTAAATTTAAAAAAGAAAAAATTGTTTTGAACGATTTTTAATAAAAAATATGTATATTTTAGTTTCTTAAAAAACGATAATATAGCAAGGCAAGAATTACTAGCTTCATCTCGACATTCGGACCCGGGTAGCGTAATATTTGTATTGATCTTAAAAACCAAAAGCATCATTAGAATTATATTGGATATATATATATACGTGTTAAAACATTATGGTAAAAACAAATGAAATTGGAAGTTTATCTAAATTCTAGTAATTATTATCATATGAATCTTTAATTGCAAACTTTGAAAAGAAGTATGAAGAACAAAATTAATTGCAGAAAAACCCCATCATTTAGCAATTATTTTATTTTGATACACACATGTTCGGCAATATTCGTTGTCTGCTAAAATGAAAAAAAGGTATTTCTATGTCCTAGAAATGGCGATTAATTGCGCTTCTAAGACTGAGATGAAAGATCTGTACTGGTGTCTATCTAAAAGCCACATACATTTTTATATCACTAACACAATCCAAATCAAAAAGGGAAAATCAAAATTCCCTTTTTTTGACCCTGTTTTTCATATCTGCATCCATTTACACCCCTTTTTGCCAAAAATAAGCCTTTACAAGTCAAAGTTCATGGAATTTTTCTGAATCATTGACATTTAAATGCATAAAACAGACATTTAAAATGAGGTACATTCCTCTCATCCTTGTAAAAAATTATAAAGCATCAGAGGAACGTTCCTCTTCACCTAAACTAAAATCTCTTCATTTCATCTGAGGAACGTTCCTCTTTTCATTACAACAGAAATCTTGACAAGTCATCTGAGGAACGTTCCTCTCTTCACTTAATTATATAAACTGAAATCCTAACAAAGCATCTGAGGAAGTTCCTGACTTGAAATCTTTACACTGTATCTGAGGAACGTTCCTCATTTCACTTCATCTGAAAGCTACATAAAGCATCTGAGGAACGTACAATCTTTCACATGTTGATTGTTTTCTTTTACATGAAAGCTGTATTAAGCATCCGAGGAACGTTCCTCTTTTCCCTTAAATTGGAATCTTTACAATGCATCTGAGGAAAGTTCCTCATTTCATTTAACAAAATGTTTACTTCTAACCCAAGGAATTCAAAACATTTTTTTCTAGGTATTCTAATCATTACGCAAAACTTATAAAAGACAAATTCTAATGTTACTGTATCACTCTTTCAAAATCAAATTGAAACACTGGTTTTGACAAATTAAAAAGTAAATTAATTAATTATTCTTAAGGAGTCTCGGGAGAGAATGTTTCAAACATACAATTTCCTTTAATTTTTTTTCAGTAAAAGATCACCTTATGAGTAAATTATGTGCAAAATATAAGGTAAATTAACCGGATAGTTTAAATCTATTTACCGCACTCAAATTTTGGTTGTAAAATGTAAATGTAAAAAAAAGGTAAAAAAATACAAACATAAAATTTTCTTTTAATTTTCAACAACAGAAGGTTAACATATAAGTAAAGTTTTTACCAAATTAAAACAAAATTGACCAGATAGTTTTTATGCTATCCGCCCTCATAGTTTGGTCCTATAAACGTGTCTTTGCAGCCTTTTTACATAGGCTATAGAATTGTATAGAATAAAAGGATGATAACAAATCAAATTTAATTTTATTTGTAATAGATAAAAAATACCTTTAGCCTAACACAGAATATGAAAAGATTGCACATATGTTTCTGATTTTGCAAATTATAATTTCAATCTGAATAATTGACACTGCAATAAAAAATGCATGACTTTTTTTTTGTCAGTAGTTATGTCAAAGTCTCAACTGACGTCATCGTAAGACGTTGACTCCGACGTGGATAACGTCAACTTTGAAGAAGAGGCGAAATGATTAAAATACTTCTGAACATTATTCTAAAGATTCACTTCAATCTTTAAAAATAATTTT
>WFKH01003881.1:4869756-4890545 GCA_016163765.1 Magallana hongkongensis | reverse complement strand
ACTTTTCACCCCTATATCATTGTGAAATGCTTAAAAATGCCAAAGTTGGGGTGAGCTAAATGGTCTCTTGTATATATCTTTGCATTTTTTTCTTGAAGGTTCACGTCAAAACATGGCTGACACAAAATAATCCCAAATTAAGCTACGGATTTTTCTTGATTGGTTTTCATTTTTGACAGAGGCTAATTTTTTTTATGAGAATTAAATCACAATAATAAGATGTCTGATACTTTTTTTTTTATATTAATTAGACTACTTTTCTGAATTTTCGATGCATGTTATTTCTGGAGAGAAGTAAACAGACCCGGGGATCAATTTTTAAGCACACGTACGTGAAGACAAATACCAATATTCATTAATTTCATTAAACACAAACGCATTTATAATGCCTATTCAGGCGAGCTTTATTGACTCCGAAGTTGTCGATGCCCATACAAATTATTCATTCAAAAATCTTCTTGTTATTAATTAAAGAATGCCGATAATAAAGTAAAATATAATTTTCGGTTCGAGTACTCTCATTACTTTGATGATTTTCCTTATTGGCTGCTAGCTTCTACGGGCTTAGTGGCTGCTGTTAGTGGCTGCTATCTTCAGCCTGGTCATATACATCGCTACTTGCTTGTCTCAGCACCTACAGTCATACAACAATGTGTGCAAACTAATTGTACACCCGCATATTATGATTGTTCTTGAGACTATATATTGTTTTATTAATGGATTTATTCTTCATTTTTTAAAAGATAACCTTGTGGTTTTATTATTTTACATGTATGTGGTCAACTTTTTTTTACAGAAACACGTGTCTGTGGTCACTATACCTGACCAGCTATGAGCAATGTAGACTGTTAAATTATACCACAAAATAAACATGTTTTTAAAATTTCGACTCTTTACAAATTAATATCCAGCGCAAGCTTTGGGTAGTATTGATAAATTGTTCAAATGAATAAATCACACTGTAGTTTTCCGAATCAATATCATTCCTTTATGAAACTGATGACACAGAACATAATAAATCACATCCAATGACGTAAAAAGAGTTTGTCTTAAAATAGCTTTGCTAAATAAGTAAAAGTATATACAATTGATATTAAACAAAAGATGGATTTATAATTGTAACTTTTAAATGGACAGGGTATATAATAAATTTTATTATCGCGATCGCGCGAATTATTTAATCAAATAATCTGCGCCTTGCATTGAGGCGTGATTTGATCCTTTTGATTGAGTTCCTGGTATAATAATCTATAGTTATCTTATAGATGTCAAGTGATTACATTCCATCGAAGTTTAACCAACCATGTTGCACTAAAGTATAGTCATGGTAGTAATATAAGAAATAATAATACATAATTCTTAAAAGCACGGTATGTACGAGGGTTGTCCAAACTTTTCGTGGACAATCGCGTTTTTGTCATTTTAAAATGGTTTATATATACATATTGTTTGTCGAAATGTTTGTCATAAAATTTCAAACTAAAATGGTTCTGAATGTTTTCCACAATACTAGCACTAAATTTAATTTTTTGTATCAAAGGGTCGCGGAAAGTACTCACGGCCCAGTGGAAAAATTATCCAAATTTTGTTTTTAAGTTCTTAGAAATGAATATTTACAGTTTTTATTAAACATGTCAAAACTTCATAATCTTCTACTGTGATGTAGTCTGTATGGTGTACGTCATTTTCATACGTCATTTGAAACATTTTTCAGAAGACTAGCAGAGGACTTTTTAAAGATATTAAGGCAAGAACATGTTTTTAAATACGACCGAAAAAAGCGACGTCAGCTGAACGCACGGAACAGAGCGAAATCATAACATTCTGTTTCGTCTGAGGTAAAACACCTATAGAAACAAAAGAAATAGTGGAGGAAACAGGAAACCATCGAAATACTTCGAGTTTACTTATCTACAAGTGACACAAGCAATTGTTTAATGGAGGTTGCGATTGTACCCTCTGGTCAGTCGGTGAATGCAGCATATCACTATTGGGTAAACCTAAGATTACGACGTTATAGAAAAATCGTTATAAATCAACGCCAGACTGGGCCTTGCAGCCTTTATAGGCAATATACATGTATATATAACGACAACTCCAATATAAAATTGTACATTGCTCTGATTTTTATACAAATACATTATTATACTCTATATAAAAATATTGCACTACTGTCTTGATAATGGAGCCGTTATTTTAAATAAAATTACGTGTCCACGAACTTTTTGGACAACTCTCGTATTTCCTTTTTAATGTTCATTCAGTTTTCCCGATCTGTTGTTTTGAATATGTTTTACACAACTCCGTTTATTTAGAAATCCATGTACTTATGCATCTTCGCTGGCCAAGGTTTTTTTGATCCGCACCGCTTCTCACGAACCCTTGGTATATCGTGCTATCAAAAGTCGGGAATTTTTTTGCGTCGCGTGATCTCTTATCCTATTTCTAAATCAGCCAAATAATGAAAATGCCGTACTTTAACGTACTTGTGCAGTAATGGCAGCCTCTATAGACAATGATATTGGAAGGATGTTTTAATGCTCATTGTATTCAATAAATAGAAATAATGTGAAATGTTACATATAGATCGAATTCATTTCAAGGGTATAAGACTGGGAACGGTTAATCTTCAATCTACAAGTGCATGCCTCTGTTGATACACAATAAAGTGTACTTGTTATTGTAGTTAGGGAAGTGTTTACATAGCCACTGGTAGGATACAGTTTTAACACAAGCTGAGCAACACTATATTTACCCCCATCTCCCAGTATTCACTCCTACAGGCACTTCTTTCTGCGGAAAGCCATCGTATTTATTATCGTTATCGCTTCGCCTTGCCATCTATAAGATTGATCAACCCGATATATTTCTATACTCAGTAACAAACCTAATTAGTAATAATGTTATATGTGTTCTATTTAAAATCAGTGTGATATGTAGGCATAATAATGTAACATGGAATATATAGTTTTTGTCAAATATAATACCGTATGCAAGAAAAATGTTTGTTTGATGATAAATCTTATCAACAATTTAAATAAGTTTAAGGAAAAATTTGAAAATCCTACAAACTAACAGTGAAAAATCTAAAAGAACTGTTCTGTATCATACTTATCCTGTGTGATTTAAAAAAGTAATTCTTTTTTTTTGTAAATACTGTTCATTACATGAATATACGATCTACGGAACTCATTAAATGTTGAAAGAAAATTTATGTAAAAACTTATATGACTACATGTACTTTAATAATAGAATTATTATTAAAAAACCAGTAGAGATGCGATAACTTTATGCCCTACACATTGTTTTCTATTAGCGTTTTTGCAATAAAACCAACGAATGTGAAGAAATCAAGTATGCTATTCAGATCTCACACCGTTACTTCCCCTAAGGTTTGCTTCAAAATATGGATAACTTAAGGCAAAAGAAAAAAAATTAAAATCCTGACTTCCCTTTGTTTTCGGGGATTTTCGCCAAGAAAGGGGCTGTTTTTATGAGATGAAAAACAACATGTTAGATACCGGATTTCCTTACTTTTGTAAAAATACGAGGTCGCTTGAATTTGTTATTTCTGTTCTTTTGGGAGGGATATGAAGAATCCCAGTTTTGATTTTTAATGAACATGTGTAACTTTGAGGTTAACAAACTCTCTTTTCTTCGTGGATGACTATGTGTTTTTAATACTTATTAAGATATTAAAAAAAATTAAAATATTAAAATTTAAAAAAAAAAAATTGTTTTGAACGATTTTTAATAAAAATATGTATCTTTTAGTTTTTTGAACAACGATAATTTAGCAAGGCAAGAATTACTAGCTTCATCTCGACATTCGGACCCGGGTAGCGTAATATTTGTATTGATCTTAAAAACCAAAACCGTCATTAGAATTATATTGGATATATGTATACGTGTTAAAAAGTTATGGTAAAAACAAATGAAATTGGAAGTTTATCTAAATTCTAGAAATTATTAACATATGAATTCTTAATTGCAAACTTTGAAAAGAAGCATGAAGAACAAAATTAATTGCAGAAAACCCCATCATTTAGCAATTATTTTATTTTGATACACACATGTTCGGCAATATTCGTTGTCTGTTAAAATGAAAACAATGGTATTCCTATGTCCTAGAAATGGCGATTAATTGCGCTTCTAAGACTGAGATGAAAGATCTGTACTGGTGTTTATCTTAAAGCCACATACATTTTTATATCACTGTATATCATCTATAGAAACCATTTACTACATTTAATGTAATGGTGTAACTAGGCACATACAAAGTGCATGCATTGTTACCAAATGGTCGTTGAGCAACCTTGAGGCCCCCAAGAGTTCTAACGATGAGTAATAACTCAAGTAAGAGGCTTTGAAAACTGACGAATTCAGAAGCTCTCAACAATCTTTGTCCTAAAAATGACAATTTGTATATATGAATCTATCAAAGAGCATATGGCTATATCATACGAAAATTATTCGATTAGTTTGCTCATACCTGTCAACAAAATGAAATCTTTGGTTTGAATATATTTTATAGAATATAACCATATAAATTATATTACGACTAATCAAATTATTACTATAAAAATAGAGTTCTCTGTGAATTGATATTAAATTAAAATACACAGATAATCGTTTGTTATACGTATTTGTTTCCAAGTACATATATGTATTGAAAAGCATGTGGTTTTGAATCAATTTCTGATATAAATAGGACATAGGCAATGGAAAAGACCTTGTGAAAATGGAGTTAAAGACGTTTTGCAATGTAAATTTTTGTTTAAAAATAAACTTTTGATCCAATTATATCGTGAAATATATCTGAATTAAAAACAGATATCATACATGTAAAATCATTGCAGACTACATCTGTCGGTTTGCAGTTTTTCTTAATTGTAGTCCTACAAGTCTCAGTGTAGGTTATAATTTTAAGACAGAATGCACAGTTGCTGTAGATTACTTTATGAAAATAAGTGGTAAGCAGTCATACATTGTACATATATGTACATATACATCGCTACTTGCTTGTCTCAGCACCTACAGTCATACAACGATGTGTGCAAACTAATTGTACACCCGCATATTATGATTGTTCTTGAGACTATATATTGTTTTATTTATGGATTTATTCTTCATTTTATAAAACATAACCTTGTAGTTTTATTATTTTACATGTATGTGGTCAACATTTTTACAGAAACAAGTGTCTGTGCTCACTATACCTGACCAGCTATGAGCAATGTAGACTGTTAAATTATACCACAAAATAAACATGTTTTTAAAATTTCGACTCTTTACAAATAAATATCCAGTTGAAGCTTTGGGTAGTGTTGATAAATTGTTCAAATGAATAAATCACACTGTGGTTTTCCGAATCAATATCATTCCTTTATGAAACTGATGACACAGAACATAATAAATCACATCCAATGACGTAAAAAGAGTTTGTCTTAAAATAGCTTTGCTAAATAAGTAAAAGTATATATAATTGATATTAGAAAAGATGAATTCATAATTGTAACTTTTAAATGGACAAGGGTATATAATAAATTTTATCATCGCAATCGCGCAAGTTATCTAATCAAATAATCTGCGCCTTGCATTGAGGCGTGATTTGATCCTTTTGATTGAGTTCCTGGTATATTAATCTATAGTTATCTTATAGATGTCAAGTGATTACATTCCATCGAAGCTTAACCAACCATGTTGCACTAAAGTATAGTCATGGTGGTAATATAAGAAATAATAATACATAATTCTTAAAAGCACGGTATGTACGAGGGTTGTCCAAAAATTTCGTGGATAATCGCGTTTTTGTCATTTTAAAATGGTTTGTACATATTGTTTGTCGAAATGTTTGTCATAAAATTTCAAATCAAACTAAAGTGGTTCTGAATGTTTTGTATCAAAGGGTCGCGGAAAGTACTTACGGCCCCCAGTGGAAAAATTGTCCAAATTTGGTTTTAAGTTCTTAGAAATGAATATTTACAGTTTTTATTAAACATGTCAAAACTTCATAATCTACTATTGTGATGTAGTCTGTATGGTGTACGTCATTTTCATACGTCATTTGAAACATTTTTCAGAAGACTAGCAGAGGACTTTTTAAAAATATTATGGCAAGAAAATATTTTTAAATACGACCGAAAAAAGCGACGCCAGCTGAACGCACGGAACAGAGCGAAATCATAACATTCTGTTTCGTCTGAGGTAAAACACCTATAGAAACAAAAGAAATTGTGGAGGAAACAGGAAACCATCGAAATACTTCGAGTTTACTTATCTACAAGTGACACAAGCAATTATTTGATGGAGGTTGCGATTGTACCCTCTGGTCAGTCGGTGAATGCAGCATATCACTATTGGGTAAACCTAAGACTACGATGTTATAGAACAATCGTTATAAATCAACGCCAGACTGGGCCTTGAAACCTGTATAGGCGATATACATGTATATATAATGACAACTCGAATATAAACATGTGTATTGCTCTGATTTTTATGCAAATACATTATTATACTCTATATAAAAATATTGCACTACTCTCCTGATAATGGAGCCGTTATTTTGAATAAAATTACGTGTCCACGAACTTTTTGGACAACTCTCGTATTTCCTTTTTAATGTTCATTCAGTTTTCCCGATCTGTTGTTTTGAATATATTTAAACAACTCCGTTTATTAAGAAATTCATGTACTTATGCATCTTCGCTGGCCAAGGTTTTTTTGATCCGCACCGCTTCTCACGAACCCTTGGTATATCGTGCTATCAAAAGTCTGGATTTGTTTTCGTCTCGTGATCTCTTATCCTATTTCTAAATCAGCCAAATAATGAAAAATGCCGTACTTTAACGTACCTGTGCAGTAATGGCAGCCTCTATAGACAGTGATATTGACGAGTTGGAAGAATGTTTTAATGCTCATTGTATTCAATAAATAGAAATAATGTGAAATGTTACATATAGATCGAATTCATTTCAAGGGTATGAGACTGGGAACGGTAAATCTTCAATCTACAAGTGCATGCCTCTGTTGATACACAATAAGGTGTACTTTTTATTGCATCAGTGAATGATACATGCATCATGAAGGCTCAAACAGAAAGAACAGAAAAATAAGGATTTTGAGTTATTTGTGTTAGAGACACTCCTGAATAAGATATGTTTTGCATTTTTTGATTGGTCGAACGGTTTCAGTAAACCCCAATCAAAATTCAGGAAAAAATCCCAACTTTTGATAGCACAATATGCCAAGGGTTCTTGAGAAGCGGTGTGGATCAGAAACCCTTGGCTAGCGAATATTGTATTATGATAATATACTTCACTTCTGATGGCGTGTACAAAACAACGCTTTGGCCGCTGTCGCCAACCACGGTTAATATGAACATCCTTTATGTATGATTCTCTCCTCTCTGGTCGTCATGATTGCATTATTAAGACAAGAATATCTTGTAGTTAGGGAAGTGTTTACATAGTATATAGCCAATGGTAGGAGACAGTTTTGACACAAGCTGAGCAACACTATATTTACCCCCATCTCCCAGCCTTCACTCCAACAGGCACTTCTTTCTGCGGAAAGGCATCGTATTTATTATCGTTTTCTTTTACGATAGTCCATTTACAAAACCAATAAAGTATGCTTGCCTTTGATTATTTTTATACCTGCAGAAAGTGCGTTCAAACATTGTCGACTGATTAGGTCGTTTTAAATCACGTCTGAAAGCAAATTTCAAAATGAATGCAGTTCAATAAAGGAGTGTAATCCACGGAATTGGGGATTTGATACCTTGTGTTATCATTATACTAAAAGTTAACTTTTATAGTCCGTCCAAGGTTGTTGTACTGTCACATTTGGACGATTTTAAGATATCTGCATTGACACATTAACATTTTTCTCACGAAAAAAATTACAGGAACAAAATCATAATCCTTACCCGGGATTTATGGTAAATGTTGACATCTTTTTTACTTTTTTACTTTCGGAAGTCACTCTGAATACCTCGCACAATTTTGCAACGTTATCATCCGGATACTTTCAATATATGTTGCAAATCAAAATAATTTGTTTTAGCTGTGTATGGAAACCTGATAAGCTAGAGGGGGCCTTTTTAAAGGAAATCTTTAAATTGTTTCCTACAATTGAATGAACATATATCATTTGAACCACGAAGGTTTAAAAATATCGGGTAATTAAGCGAAATGTTATTCGAGGATATCTTGGGACAGAGAATAGTACAGAAGCAAGCGCATGGCCTCTTCCTTGTAAAATGTCACAACCCTCTGGTGCATTACTCGTTTGAACAAAATTATAACCGGCACTTGATATGAGTATCCGTACACAAGAACAGGCTCAAACATTTTAAAATATACTCATGTGTACTCAATTTACATTACCGTACAATGTCTTCTCTCTCTAAAACGTTTGAAAAGTTTTAGAGGAGTATGCGTACATTATTACAGCTAATATAAGCTTACACGCACCACAATTTTATTTGCAACATTTTTTAAAAAGCAAAAATAATTAAGAAATAGGCAAATATCTCATCAAATAAAATGCATCAAATAGGAGTAAGAAGGTGTCCAATGCCTGTTGTATTGTGTTTAAATAAGGGTTAGATGCACTCAAGCGTAGTAAGAAGGTGTCCAATACCTGTTGGATTGTATTCAAATAAATGAATGAATGCATCCAATAGGAGTAAGAAGGTCTCCAATGCCTGTTGGGTTGTATTTAAATGAAGAACTAGATGCACCAACGGTCGATGGAAAAATTATTATCACAGTCAACATCATAAGTGCTAAAAGACATCAATATGATTAAGAAAATGATTTGGTATTTGATTTGCGAAACAGTGCATTTGAAAGCATTTAAAGAAATAAAAAAATGCTTTTTCGGCGTATAAACAAATAAATACGCGGACAATTCATTAATGTCCTTATTTTACTGCTGTTGTTGACTTTGCATGAAATATTTCGTGAACAATCAAAATTTTAAGTTACATTTAGAATATGGATTCCTAGCTGACCTTTAGACATCCAAGAAGTTGTAGTAGCCAAGGTATCATTTGCAGGAAAAAAAATCTCTATTCATCGATAACAGTGACAGTTTGGATCCTTAATTTTACTTAAGATGTGTTTATTGATCTTTTATCAACCCAATTAATGTTTAGGCTATAACAGTTTTTAATGATTTTATAGCGCATCTTTCGACAAGTTAAAGACTAACTTCGTAGTAAAATGGCGACTTCAGTGTTTGAGGCGGCGCAACGATATCTAATGAAATTTTGTAAAGATTTTTAAACAAATTTGTAGGCAATTTAAAAGAAGATAATATTAACAAAATTGCATGTATGATGATTATGTGTTACACAAATATTTGGTACGACTTTTAATTTCTGAGTCAAACAAAGGGCACATGACTAATTCATATGACGGGTTTTGGGGGGTTTTTTTTGGCTTTTTCTTATAAAAATGCTAAAATCTGTCAACAAAATTGTTTTTGTAAACATATAGTGTGATCATGAACAAATTATCTAACAACTTATCAAATCATTACAAAATAAATCACCCTTGTATGTGTATCAATAATAAAATTATAAGTACACAGATAAACGTTGTTTGAATTTGGTTCTAGTCAGCTTTAATTAAGAAAAATCTAATAAAGTCTTGTTGCAAAAGTAAAACTGTATAGTTCTGCAGCAATGTATGAGTAAATTTGTAATAGTCCATACGAACCTAATTTGGAAAAAAAGGTTTTGAATCACAAATCTGTCAGTTTTTTTAATATGAATAGGTCAGACGTAATGGAAACATCTTGTGACACTTGAATTACCGTTCTATTGGCAACTGAAAATTGTGTTTAAATAATTAACTCTTGATCCGTTATATGAAGGAATTTATATTAAGATTGATGGCAATAAACGTGTCTATGAACAAACTCGTTTTTATAAGTTATGTTAGCTTTTAAATCGCTAACAGGCGAGATAACAGATAGGAAGTTTAACTTTTTAAAATCAAGATTGGATATTTTTTTTTTAAAATATTAACTAAATAGTACACAAGCATATAGAAAACAATTTATTTGATTCTACAACTGCCACTGGAGTTGATAGAAAAGATTGTTATTAAAATTTCCCAAGAACATTTCTATATTAGTATGCATACAGGGTTAAATTGACGAGTTTTCCTCGTTATGGGAGTTAGATTTTTTTTCCGGTTATACTGTATTGATATACAGTAGTTTGGTGTCTGAAAAAGATGACTACAGAATAAAGTTATTGCATGCATGTTAAGACTCTACATCTTGGCCATTGTCTTTTTCTCTGAAGTCTCTGTTGAGTAGTGGAGTTTTGTAGTGTTTATTGAGTTGCATGCAAGTTACAATAGCTTTCGTGATTTAGGGATAGGAATAAACCGTATTCCTGCTTACTTGTCATTCGACAAACTGTATTCCTCCAACATTTATATCATAAATGTTTGTTTAAGGGTAGTTGAATGTTTATGAACGTCGTTGTAAATTAACAGCAGGAGGGGTGGGGGTCTGATATTAACGGTCTGTGATATAAAGAGGATGTGAATTCTGGTACCCATTTGTCATATGGAGAGAAGAAAACTCTGGTGCCCATAAGTGATACACAGAGAGGATAACTATATTACCTGGTTGAGGGATTTTGACATCAAAGGTTTGCTGCAGGCGGTGGTCTGGAACACTGTGCAGGGTGTGGCCTGGGTACAGGAGATGTTGATCGGGACGACGTCGGCCCGTCACACTGGACACGAAAAATATCTGCCCAAAATCTGAACAAATATAAAAAAGCAAATTGACAATGAAAATTATCGTATGATAAACAATCAGACTTAAATTCCGGAATTATTGCATCACATCTTGAAAAATAAACTCATGCACAAATGTCCTGTACATTTATCACAAGAATATAAATATCACCTAAGATAGATGCAAATACTGTAAGTTCCTAATGAAACGCGGGGTATTAATATCCGCGTATAATTGCGAGAAGCACATCGATTTGATGCAAAACGATATAATCGATGAGTTAAGTACTCGCGTAATATAAAAAATCTACAGTACTCAGGTCAAAAACTGACCTTTTTATGTTTAAAAATACAAGAGCAAACTTTACATTAAATTTTCTTAAATTCATACTGCTTGTTTGTATCAAGGAAAAAAAACTGTGACAAATTTTTAATGTTTTTTTTTTGAATCCATTTAATTTGATCAACTTTGTCCCCACAAATTGAACATTGATTAATGTTCTTTTGGCCTATATCTAAAATTTCCTTTCAATTGCAGCTGCAACATTCAAGTATTTAGAAGCCACATGATAAATCAGTAAAGCTGTTGGTTTCATTCCATATATCAATACAAAGGACAGTTAAAAATCAGAAACTGTTCTTGCTATAAATAGAATTCCAGACTTATAAACAGCACTGACGGCAAGTACCTTGAATTAAAGAATCAACCCACTTCCTGAAATTCCAGAATTCAGAACGCAAAAACAACGAGTTACGGAGTGCAGTAATGCTTAAAAAACTCCTCTCTGACAGAGAAGAAAGTTCTCCGAGAACAAAATCATACAACTGGGTTATACTATGCAGTGTGTAGGAAGATCAATGCTCGTCAAAAGACATGTTATATTGATCACCATGACAACAGGGACGCATTGATTACCATGACAACAGAGGCGTGTTCAACAGAGCGAGTGCTCGCGAGCGCTCGCTAAAAATTGTATTGCGGGTATTGGAAATTTTGGCGAGCGCTCGCGAGCACTCGCTCTGTTGAACTCGCCTCAGATGGTGCTTGAATAATTGTAACACGATAAGGTCCATGAATCCCGATATCAACTGATCTTAATTTTCTATTATGTTATCAATTTAACAATAACAATTTAACAATAAGCGATGTCAATTTAAATGGATCGACTGTTGTATTTTGAAATGTTAACAAATTTGGATATGGCGATAAACCATACAGTATGGTTGGAATCGTTATTCTTTCAATACAATTTTGTTAAAGCTGAACACCGCTTAAAAAAAGGCATTGTCCGCCATTTTTCTCTGTCAGCTCCGTTTTCCCTATAACCCCTATATAAGCCACAAGTTTGATGTCTGAAAAAGATGACTACTAAACGAAGTTAATGTACGCCTCTTAAGATTCACCACCTTGGTCACAGTCTTTTTCTCTGAAGTCTTTGTCGAGAAGTGGAGTTTTGTAGTGTTTACTGAGTTGCGCACAAGTAACAGTAATTTTCGTGTTTGGTTACTTTTCATAGGGATAAGCCGTATTCTTCCGTCATTTATAACTTAAAATATTTAATTTTTAGAGTACCAGTAGCTGACGAGATTACGGGAGAATATTATAATAACGTTAGTGTTATACATGTATCATCTAAATGAAATGTTTATATTGAAAATATCAGCGGATCTGTGCAACTTGTATATTAAACTACTGAAAATACTTAAACAAATAGTGAAGGTTTTCTTTCAAAAAATTAAAGTACTAGTAGCTGACGAGATCACATGAGATTTATGAGTAACTTAAGTGTTAAATCATATAATTGACCTGGTATGATGTTCATATTAACAAAACTAGTAGATATCGGCTATCTAGATATGTGGCTACATGAAATGTTTTGTCAAAATTAAACAACCCAGGGCATTCGTATAGGTAATTAGTAGTAGCTGACGAGATTGCAAGAGGGATCGGAGTAACTAAAATGTTATATCATGTGGATCAGTTAATATAATGTTCACTAACACTAGTAGATATATGCAGCTTCTTGGAATCGTTGTACAAATATGTAAAAACTGAATAAGTATTAAATGAAAGCTATCAGAATTACCTGAGATGTATTACAAATGACA
Source organism: Magallana hongkongensis (assembly GCA_016163765.1). NCBI lineage: Eukaryota > Metazoa > Mollusca > Bivalvia > Ostreida > Ostreidae > Magallana > Magallana hongkongensis. The sequence continues at coordinate 4,877,670 of WFKH01003881.1, read as the reverse complement.
TGTGGTGATAACGAACAGGGATCAAAATCAAAAGTCCAAAGGAAAAATACAAAACAGGAGCACAGCAAACAGACCTTTAATAAAATTAGAGGTAGGATCAGGTACCATGGAGGAGTGAGCATCCTGTGCTGACCAATCACACCGCCGTGTGCTCTTTGTCGTTATCGGGAAAAACGGAAAAATCCGTAGACAATTAGGTGAATAATGATGGTATAGTCAGTTACATGCTATGTTAATTAGAAGACAAAGTTGAAGTCATATTACCAATGTTTGTAGATTGATAATAACCAGCAGTTTATATGTATATAATTTAACACTTTTTTTTTAAAGTGAAGCTTTTTCAACATAGGATCAAGTAGCTGATTGAACTATTTATAATTCAGTTTGGATAGAAAGTAACTATTAACTATTTACTAGTAGCCAGCTTTACTTTCATCTCGTAGCCAGTTATTAGTAGCTAGCATTTCTTATTTCTCGTGCCCAGTTACTAGTAGCTAACTTTACCTATCTACAAATTAACATATATCTTTTCTGCCACTTTACAGACTTTGTTAGCGCAGACCATGATTGCAATACGGAGGAGGTGAAGTATGACATCTGCTGTCGGGGGTAAGTAGTTATATATCATATCAGGTGCATCTGATACGATTTATCATTTACACTTTACCTTTACTGCTGTGTTATGTATATTCTTTTTGGGATAAATATGCATTTAAGAACATTTTATCAAATACAGGGATTATAGATAAGACATACTCATACATTATCAACTTCTTTTCATCACACTCATTGCTATTAAAGTTTAAATGTATTAATACTTTGTCAAATAATAATGTTACACATCCCACTATATATCTTTCCTGTTTAACATATCTGATATTTGTTTCATTTTGATGTGGTAATAATTGGATAATTTTCTTAATTCAATTTATTATGTTTTATGATAATGCCAAAATATAGATACATATTTTACTTATGTGTGTTAAATAGATACATGTACGACATGCATTGAAGAATACATATTATAAGAGTACATATTTTTAATCCCGCTTAACCAAGATATAAACCTAAAAGTAAGGGGTTTTGCTTGGCAATAATTCCCAACCTATATATGCTAACAGAACTGTCTTGGTAAGAGTATCTATCCTTGTTTTTGTTTTTTTTACACAAAATATGCGCAGGTCCAGATAATTTTTCCAATGGGGGGGGGGGGTATTTTCTATGCAAAGAGATTATTATCATATGAATAATAATATAAAAATCACGTGCTTGTCCCTATACATACATAATAGTTTGCATTTACTATTATAAGGAAAAACTGCACAATCGTACTTTAGTTAAAAGAAATTGTAATCATTAATACTGCTGATTAATACCTACATGTATGTTGTCATTTTGTTAATCTAGAGACATTGATGTTATTAGGGATCTATAGTTGGCGGTACATTGGCCATCTTGCTCATTGCTACGATCTCCACAATTATTTGCGCCATTTGTTGCTGCAAAAACACAAGACATGGCGCCATAATCACCCCTAGTGGTAGAAACACAAGTAAGCACTGTTTGAAGTTTGAACATAAACAGTTTCGAAAAAATCCAAATTTTTCATCATTTAATGATAAACGTCGCACATGTATTAAAAACATAATTATTTCAATTGCAGATCAAATAACATTTACACAATCCACCAATCTCCAGTCTCGTGGATTCAATACTACTCACACCTATTACTCGACCCCGTCCGCCCCTCCCATGATTTGGTCATTTTCCCAAAGTAACGAACCCCAATCCACGGGATACTCCGGGCCTAGCTCATACTCCGGAACAGGGACGTCATTTGGAGATGTTCCTCCGCTTCCGACCTACGACGAATCTGTGTCAAACAATCCCCTAAATATTGACAACCAATGTTAAGATTTTCAGGTATATCCGACCTATGCAAGTTAATGTTCATGTATGTTAAGTTTAAACAGCAAGACACACACACACCCTTTTTCAATCAATTCAATCGTTTGTGCTTATTTTACATGTACATACCAGAGCAACCTAAAACATTATATGCATCATTCTTTATTCCGTTTAAATGTGTATTGTAATTGTGCTACTTACGGAGAACAGCGCTCAGGAATTGTTTTTAAAATAATAACTTCGATGCAAATTTAGGGAATGTACTTATATTATTACCAGAACAATTTTTAAGTTGATGCTTTGAATAAACTCCTACCAATAAATGGATAGTGCCAGTAACGTGCCTATATTAATAGTATATAAGCTGATGTTGGAAATCCTTGGTTTGATATTCATTGTATAGTCATTGCCAATTGCATGTTTTTAATGCAATATGTAATGTGTAGGTTACGTTTCAAAAGAGAAATACCGATATCATTGTTGCATTGTCTTCATATCAATCCTTCAGCTAAGGTTAATGCCAGTTACTTTGGCAATGTGATCTTACGTTTAGAAAACATTAAAAATGTGGTCTTGTTGAAAAATTATTCAGGTCAGGATAAATGCCATATGTTATTGTTTCCTTCCCAGATATATCAAGACAAGTTTTTTCTCTGTGTTTGTCCTTTCTAAAAATTATTGATAAACACAAAGATTTTCTTCATGCACTTGTAAGAAATAATACAATATCATTTTTAGTATGTACAATAAACAAAGATAAAAAACCGTTGTTATAATTGCTTATATTTTATTGATATTTATTTTAACATTTCAAGGCTATTAACCTGAATTAACTATATACATTAAAGAAACCTTTTCTTTTTATTGTAAAGATCAGTCATGTCAAAATAAATTAATTGAGAACTACAATGCTATTTTTGTAAGTTTCAAAATGAATATACATATAAAACGAAGTAGAGGTTGAAAATTGCAATTTGATTGGTAACAAAAGTTTTGTAATTCTCTTTTCTTTCTACCTAATCATATACCGATATGAAAATTTAATTGAGGCTCCGTTTAAATATGATGTTATTTATTGTCTTATATGAAGACAAGTCGTGTTATTTTCTACACGTTTTACTGCAAATCGTAAATATCGTCATAGGTCTAGTGTATTAGTTGCATATCATTATACAATTGCAATCAAGTTAAAATATAAATTCGGTAGCATTTACGGTAAATTCAACAGATCAATACATAGAAGAAAGTTTCATTGTTTTAGGAAAAAAGAAATTACAAGACATATAAACAGTCAAATATTTTGTTTTTGATTGGATAATGAATTTAAAACTTCATTCAGTCTTGACACAAAACCCATTCATATTAAAAATATTGTTTATTTGGATCCATCATTTTACATGTTGCTATACAGATTTTCATTTTCACTCTGGATTTGGTCTTTTATGGCTTTGTAAATCATGCTGTATTCATCCTATGTAACAAAATAAACAAAGAATACATTATATGACTTTGGAATTCTTGATTAATGTTTCTAATTTCAACAAAAATATTGCTTTTGGCAAATTCTTCATATATTGTTACGTATTGAAAAAAAATGAACCTGAGAGGAGCAGAATTCTGGTCTCCGGATCTGCAGTTGTCTAACTATTGAGAAGACATCGATATTACCATCCACGTGTAGCTGCTGAATACAATTATGGATGGCACAGAACATTCCACAAAGCTCAGCGCCATCTCTACAAATAAAATTAAGGAAGATCGGTGGTGGTCAAATTATCCCCCAGATGTACCTCAAAACTTATAGAAATAATTTCTTTAGCAATAAACTTATATCTAGTGATGAAAAAAATCCAAAAATGTTAGCTTTGAAATAAGAATATTTTCCAAATCTTCATACAGAGCTCTTTTTCTAAAGATTGGTGTAGTCCAAAATGGTCACGACCATCAATCCTTCTGAACAATTTGAAATATTTTGTTTTGTTTCAGGAACATAATTATAAAGCTGACACAAACTAAAATGACTTATGATATATTATGCTTTCTATAGTCAAATTGAGTAAAATAATATTTCTAGTTGTAATTGTTGTCTCCTCAAAAGTGCCTTACACTTTAACGGCATTGCAAATTGAAAATAATATAATATTTACTCAAGTCAAAGAAAGCATCGACGCGTTTAACAACAATCAAAATAATGAACAACGGTTTATTGATTGGAAGGTTTTTTTTTTTACAAACAAAGCAAACCTCCAAAACATGAGATAGTATACATGCACATGACAATGTTTCGATTTGCACTGACTTACATTTACACTTTTAAGATTATATACTCATAAAATTCAAAACTATTCTACATTTTTTCACTTGTTAAAAATAGGACTGAATGAAATCCATTGAGTCAAAAAGCAAGATACAAATAAAAAAAAATAATAAGTGATAAAAAACTGTAATAGGTGTATTTCCTAATGTACAGTGTATATTAGGAGAAACGTCTGATAAAATTTATAAATAGAAGCTTACTTGCTCACAATGGTAACGGTATTTTCAGGAGAAACGCCAAGCGTATAGTTCACCAATGCTCTAACAGACGATGTGTCTTGTTTCCCGCTTTCCAGTTTTAGCGACTTATTTGGTTCGGCAACAACGATTGTCTTTGTTTCCTGCTGTAAGACGTTAATGAGTAAATTATCAATGTAAGGCATAAGTGTGACACAGCTTCGCACTGGTGTAAAATGTATGTGTATAGGTTTTCAGCTGAACGTACCTCATTTTGATCAACATGAAAGGTCCTCAATTTAAAGTCTGTGCTGGTAACGGACTGGAAACGGAATGTAAAGGGTGAAATAAACTCAGGTTTTGGGGTGCTTGGTAGCCATGTGTTTACCTGAAATAAAAGGCAAGTTAAATAAAAGTTTTAAGATAGGTGGTAGGTAGACACGAAGAACACTGATTGAGAAAACATGAATATTTTATATCAATTTGATACATGTAATATAAGATGTAGAATTGTTAAACCTTTTCAATTTCATCCGAGGGATCCAAGAGAATAACGTTATTTGATTCATGGTCATTTAACAGCCGTAATAAGTCAACGGCATTCTCTGGGTATTGTGTCACAATAAAGGCGTTTTCCTTTGTGTAGGACTATAATGGATAAGATGTACATTAAATGTTTATTTTTACATGAATATGCTCTTCAATTAAGTATATGAAATACATTTCATATAAATGATTTCTTGTCAACAATAAAACTTTCGTACAGAAAGAAAAACGGCGTTGATGAAACAGCTCCTGTGATTTGGGAGTGGTGTAAGGTTCAGATTGAATTTATCAACTGTAAATGAAAAGTATATGAAAATAAAAATACCAAAAAGCAACCAAAACAACAATAACAACAACAATAAAAAAAACCCACCCAAACAAAAAAACCTCTTATTATAAAAAAAAACACACACAAAAAAAACAAAACGAAACAAAAGAAAAAAAAACAAAAACAAAAAACCTCAAAAACCAACCCCCCCCCCCAAAAAAAAAAAAACAAAACACCCCAAACAAACAGATAATGAGCTGCAAAATTTCTTACGTGGAAGAATCTTGTCGGAACATGTAGGCGGTTTGTTTTGTTTTGCCAACTTATAATCTTCTTGTTGATAAACAGGAAGGATGGCCAAAAGTTGCTGAAATTAAAAAAAAACCCAAAAACAAATGAGTAATAAAAATAAAACACCTAACAGTAATATTAATGAGCAAAGAAATTAATTAATAAAATCACCTGGAATTCTTTTCTAATTACGGTCCAGTTTGCAGGTTCTTCCTTGCTCATATTTTCTACTTTCTTTACGAAATCAGAAATGTTCAAAGACTGTATTGGTGCTCTGAAAACTTCGTGGAGAGCTTGGAAAATTGTCTTGTATTGTTCCTACAAGAAAAACTTTTCTTATATACTAAAATATTTGTTGATTTAATGCAAACGTTTCATTTGGTGATTGTGAGTATTGTTTATACATTTTATTACTATTTTTTTTTATCTTTTTTATTCCATTTTTTATTGATACAGTAAGTATATCTCTATTTTTCTCACGTGAGTTTGGACCATATTCATTCTGTCTGTCCGCATGGACTTAACGTATTCTGTGACATTTATCTTTCCTGTCAGTTTTCCAGCCTTAGATAAAGCATCTAATGCTATGTAAGTTCCAGTTCTTCCTATTCCGGCACTTTAACAGCATTAACAAAACAATGCACAATCCAAATGTTTAAAAATTCTTAAAGGTAGAAAAAATCGAACATAAATTAAAGGCGTTCAGAAATATTACTTTTACAAAATGCAGTTTACTTTCTTTTTTAAAAAGGAACGCATGGGGAAATACTGAACAATCAATATGAAACATCTTTTTAGAGCGACAACAGTTGTTGACAATATTATACATACCTGCAATGAACGATTGTTGGGGAAGTATCCTCTGGTGAGCTGGAGGCAATCACGTGATGGTGGAATATCACAAGGAAAAGGGGTTCGGGTGTTCCATGGTCAGGCCAGCTGGTGTAGTGATACTGGGTCAACGTTCGTGAGGTGTTAGCCTAGAGAAATGCAATTCACAATCACATGTGTATAGATTTTCATGAACTATGTCTTTAATAATTTTTGATCGGAAATTGTATCTATATATGGCATTAAGATAAATCTATTGCAAACATTTTTAAAACTTAAATGAAAATACGTATATTGCCTACATTGTGATTTATAGCGAAATAAATAGTGAAATGCATAGCGATTTATAAAAAAGACAATTGGGCGGTTTACTACAATACAAAATTTAAGAATTAGGATAAAAAATGATTTTCTTCTTTATAGCCTACCTTCTTGTGAAAGACTTTAAACCTCCTTACTACATAAAACGCATAATGATTTTCTTTTTCCAATTTTATTCTTAAGTTTCCACACTCTTTTTCAACACCTCTGTCTGGCCAATATTTCGCGCATTTTACCTGTTTGCAAATTAAAATTATCATAGATTATCATCAACAAAATTGAATTAATTCAAATTCAATAAATGCTCACAAATGTGTAAAATTATTGATTTATTTTTTTTAGCTTCAGTTGGTTAAAGAAATATATGAGTGAAAACATTTGCAACATTATTGTTTACGATTACATTGGTTTTTGATAATAAAAACATTAAAACCCATTGTTGTCAGTCTATAAACAATAAAAGGAGTGAAAATCAAACATTTACTTATAAAACAGAACCTATAATTTACAAGGTAATATAAAACCGTTTTCGCAGATATTTACTACAAACAGATAAAATTGAAAACAGAAATGAAACAATTTGTAATTACCTTTGTTCCTTCCACTATGTTTGTTAACTTGACAATTTGTACTTACCTTTGTTCTTTCCACTATGTTTGTTAACATGACAATTTGTACTTACCTTTGTTCCTTCCACTAGGTTTGTTAACATGACAATTTGAGTTGTGTGTGTTTGCCATACCATTCCCCAGAAATCGTTTACAGAATTATGTTTCGGTCCTGTAAGATAAATCGTTAAATCTTATTCTTATGTACATGGAACTGTAAGGTTCGTCTTTTTTGTAAACATATTTTAAAGAACTCTGTCTCGGACCTTTAAGATAAATCGGTAAATGCTATACACATATTTAATCATGTAATAGTAACGTGGAGTTTCATTTGTAAAAGTATTTTACACAACAATTTGTGTCTCACCTTGTGAAGCTATGTATTCCTGTTCCCTCTGAGGGCCCTTTGTAAACAAATATAACATCACACATTCTAAGCTCCGGAATAGTTAACGCAAAAATAATGCAGTAACAGTCATACAAAATTGCTACGTTTATGAAAACAAATCGACTGACAAATAATCAGAAACACATTAATACATTTGAGATAATCTTTAGAAAAATGAAAAACAAAATAAATGTTGATATATCATAACTCACATCAATGTAATTAGCATTTATATAGTCCGATGGAATAGCATTATCCAC
>WFKH01003881.1:4839968-4869746 GCA_016163765.1 Magallana hongkongensis | reverse complement strand
TGTTGTTTTGAATCTATTCTTTGTTGCATTTTCCGGTCGTTTTCCAACAGAACATGGGAACTTCTCGCCGTATTGAAGTAGCTAAAAATAGTTTACATAATCATACTTGATAAAACAAAATATTTGATTATTTATGTCGCACTATAATAATATAATGTAATTCTAATTGTTAGTTTCATACTTTATCCAAAGTCCTCAAGTTGTAGGATTAAATATCATTGTTAAAGATACGCCATTTTTTGAAAAAATCTCATTTCAAAAACTGTTTATGACTTACAGAATATTCCTTGTTAAATCCTGCGTTCTCATCTTTTGATTTTTCGTCAATAACCTGTTTTATTTGATCTATGGTAATATCTGGCACATGCTCCTCATTTTCATAAACATCTCCGACATCTTTTACACTGCTATTTAACTGATTGTGGAACCTATGAGGTGTTGATTTTGGGTCGTCTTCGGGCAAAGAAGAAAATCCCTGATTTGCAGAAGGCGTCATGTCTTTCAAATATATAAACAATTTTTATGCATGATACGTTAACCATTCATGTACAAAAGACATTTAGTTAAAATACTAGTATCTAATCAAATCATTATTTTCATACGTACAGACTAGAGGTCGATCTGAATTTGGCGATTTGTCTCCTGATCTCCATCTGCAGTTCAGAATTTACATTAATAAATAGCAAAATAATTTGAATGTTTGAGTTTTTGCATATATATATGATTGATATCTATAAAACAAATTATGCTTTATAAATATCATAATATCTACACAAAGAATTATATTAAAGAATAAAAAGAAACCTTCTATATATAAGACCGATGATCAAAATTATCGCTCCGCAAAATATTGTTCCGAGAACACCACCAACAACTGCTACGATATTGGTTGGATCTTTCATCTGCAAAAAACTATTTGTAATACATAAATCATGATTAAAACAATTTAAATAAATGCTTGTCTTTTAATAAGTATATAGACATGCCTCTTCTTCGCACGTTTCTCCTTTATAACTGGAGGAACATCGGAATAAACAGGTACCGTTTGTATGATGGCACAGTTGTTGTTGGCAATTACCACATTTTTTTGTGCAGTCTTTCCCATACGTTCCGTAATCACATTCTTTAATTGAACAGAAAAAATAAAAAAAAAAATAAACGTAAGCGAAAATTTAATAATAAAAAGTCAATAGTTATAACATGTAAACTGTTTGAGAAACATTTGTACCTCTATCGCAATGTTTGTCTTGCCATCCGTCTAGACATCCACCCACGCAATCTCCCGATGTTATGTCACATCTCTTTAAGTCGTCTTTACAGTTAACGCTACATGTATTTTTACAATCATACCCAAATTTACCCGTTGGGCATTCTACAATCGAATTAGGTCAATTTCATTTTTTTCCCTTTAATAACCAATATTTTAAAATTACCTCATCAGAATGAGAAAGAGAAACATGATGACAATGACTGTTTTGAATGATATGTGTAGTTTGAAATGTTTGCTACAATATCCACTAAATAATTTAATTACATTTAAATGCTTATGCAGAAAGATTATATCTGATCTGAAGTATGTTGAATTAAAGAAAAACATGACTCTCTGTGTTACCATCAACACATTTATCGCCCAGATATCCCGGGCCACATCCCTCAAAACATGTCCCGTTCACATAGTGACAGTGGGTCTGATTAATGCAGGAACCACATCTGTGCTGACAATCTTTTCCGTAAGTTCCCTGGTTGCATTCTAAATACATAAAATTCAGATTTACTACATGCATTTTTAAAGTAAGTTTTAAAAAAATCACTTTTTATAAGTCCATTGTATAAATTACTTTTGGTTTGTCTGAAATCAGATCTATTACAACAGAAGTAAGTGTTATTTAATTCAAATTTACTCCTCAAAAATGTAAACTGCATGTAAAAGCAAATTTTTAGTATTTTTTAAACTCTTTGCCACCATACTTTGATCACAATGAAATCCCATCCAGCCGGGCTGGCATCCTCCAAAACACTCTCCTGTTGTTCTGTTACAGTTTTTAGAAACGTTACAGTTTATGCTACAGGTTTCCCTACAGTTGATGCCATATGTACCAGAGGAACATTCTACAATATGAAAGTATTTCTTAGGCTCTCTTCCTGTAGTACTGGTAAGTACGACGGCGTGGAAGGGCCAGATGAAAAAAAAAATTAATCGTATTTGTTCGGACGAATTAGCTATTTATTCGGACGAATTATGATTTGTTCGGACGAATTAGCTATTTGGTCGGACGAATAAGTTATTTGTTCGGACAAAGTAGGATTTGTTCGGACGAATATATTATTTGTTCTGACGAATAAGGATTTGTTCAGACGAATTAGGATTTGTTCGGACGAGATCATAAACATGGATACATACAGTCTAATTCAGAATACAAGATAATGCGCGGATCCAGAAAATTTTCCTGGGGCCTGGGGGAGGGGGGTCTGAGAGATAATTTATTTTGCCCGGGGGGGGGGGGGGGGGGCACCGCCCCCCCCCCCCCCGATCACCCTCTAGTTCCGCGCATACATGTACTAGATGGATGCCAACTCTAGGCAACGCTGGTTTTTTTCTTTAGTAACTATAACTTTTTTCGCGCAATGCCAGAACAAATGTTTCCAATAGTCATATATGATTCCGATTGTATATATTCAAGAGGTTATATCTCATTTATCTTTACTATTATTAAAAAATATTGTTGATGAATCATACTATCGGAAAAATATGACGCCTATTTTCATCGGTCGAATGCGGCATCCAAGTTATTTATAGCTAGAAACTGCATATGATGACGACTAACTTTGATTTTGTATCGACGATTATTGATGCTATGTCTGATCTTAAAAATGGAATAGATGAAGTTGACTAAAGTGACAACCATTAGAGTTAACGTTTAGTTTTAGACTATTGGCAACCCATGGCGCCATGATAATATAACTCCAACCCTTTCAACCCCTGTCACATCGGAGACGCATCCGCGTGGCGATCCCGCTGCGTCCTTAAATAAAGTAAAACGCCAAGGTACACGCAATAGAGTCACCTACAGCGTCGTAACAACGCAACGGCATCTTCCTTTGTCGCGGTAAGATCGCCTCGAACATTATAGAAAGCCATGCGACGGCACGCACTTTGAACATGCACAAAGTACGCGCCGTGGCTCTATGTTCTGATTAACACGCAGAAGAAACGAAGTGAGGTCGCAGTGACAGCGCCGTAAGGTCTCCAACAGCGCCACGAGAACTCCGTTGGCGCGCTGAAGGAATGCAGCTAATCGCAGTGTAGACGCAATGATAAGTCAATTGCTCTTGAACAGAGACCTCCCCGGAGTCCTTTGGGATGTCACTGCGTCTCTATCGCGCTCTTACTGCGCATCCACACCGTTGAACAAGTTGTTTTTATTTTGGCTTTGTTCACACAGCGACCCTAAAGAGCTGTTGCTGCGTTCATCGCACTCTCTTGACGTTTCTTCTGCGTTTATTAGCGTTTGTACCGCGCTCCCGTGGCGTTTCTAGTGCGTTGTCAGCCAGACCACGAAAACTCGAACAATGGATGCTGTACAATGGCAGCGATGTAGTATTATCAAACTTGATGTGGATGACTATGCAAAAAGTAGCATTTGCGAATATTCCAGGACCTATTAAAGGACGTAGATTGAATTCATACCATTTTGTTCTGATGTTTTCACATATTTTCGATGTTTTCTAACAAATAATAACGGTTCTTTTTAGTAGACCTGTCTACTAAGATTTTTGTCTTTCACAAATAATTTGAAATTAGTTTTTGACGTTTCAATTACAATGTACCTTATTTCATCAAAACAAAACATTTTTTTTTATCATATATTTACCAGTTGTAAATTCTTGTTTGTTTCGGATTCCCATACAATTGTACAAATTAACATTAACCTACCAATAAGTAAAGAACGTCTTGTGCACGCAGTCAGCGCGCAGGGCACGCCGTGGACGCGCGGTAAAAACTCTTAGCACGTCATGAGCGCTCGGCGTATACTCAGCGAAAGCGCTGTCAATCGCCAAGTAGAACTCTGTGGAAACGCAGTTACACGTCGCGGGAGCTCGGTAGAAACGCTTCGGTCGCCGTCAGGACGCCATGACATCTTCACTTGTTAAAATTTCAAATAAAGTTGTACATTTTTTCTGAATTTTTCTTGCGGTCCTGCGGCGATTCGATGAATTTTACGACGCAGTGAACATGCCGTGGAAACGCAACTTGGTGTGACAGGGCATTAACCGACATGCAAAATTGTGATGGATTTTAAGAATTGAGCTTGGCAGCAAAATATGTTAGATATTGTGAAAATGTCAGTTAATATAACACTTATATAGCAATTTATCATTTGAAAGAAATGGGTTGCTTGATCAGAGACACCCCCCCCCCTTTCATCTACATCATTGCCAGAGCAGATAGTCTGCAAATCCTAATTCGTCCGAACAAATCCTAATTCGTCTGAACAAATTACTTATTCGTCCGAACAAATCCTAATTTGTCCAAACAAATCCTAATTCGTCCAAACAAATCGCTAATTCGTTCGAACAAATCCTAATTCGTCCGAACAAATCCTAATTCGTCCGAACAAATAGCTAATTCGTTCAAACGAATCTTAATTCGTCCGAACAAATAGATAATTTGTCCGAAAAAATCCTTTTTCGTCCGAAAAAATAACTTATTCGTCCGAACAAATCCTAATTCGTCCGTACAAATAGCTTATTCGTTCGAACAAATCCTAATTCGTCCGAACAAATAACTTATTCGTCCGAACAAATCCTAATTTGTCCGAACAAATAGCTAATTCGTCCGAACGAATCTTAATTCGTCCGAACAAATAGCGAATTCGTCCGAACAAATCCTAATTCGTCCAAACAAATAACTTATTCGTCCGAACAAATCCTAATTCGTCCGAACAAACAACTTATTTGTCCGAACAAATAGCTAATTCGTCCGTACAAATCCTAATTCGTCCGAACAAATCCTAAATCGTCCGAACAAATCCTAATTTGTCCGAACAAATAGCTAATTCGTCCGAACAAATCCTAATTTGTCCAAACAAATCCTAATTCGTCCGAACAAATAACTTATTCGTCTGAACAAATTCTAATTTGTCCGAACAAATAGCTAATTCGTCCGAACAAATCCTAATTTGTCCAAACAAATAACTTATTCGTCCGAACGAATCCTAATTCGTCCAAACAAATAGCTAATTTGTCCGAACAATTCCTAATTCGTCCGAACAAATAACTTATTCGTCCGAACAAATTGCTTATTCGTCCGAACAAATAAGATTTTTTTTTTGTCATTTGGCCCTTCCACGCCGCAGTATGTAAGAGTCCGTACATTTGCTGCAGTTTTATTAAACTATATAGATATAAAAGCTAACACGCTAACAATACATTAGATGAGCACAAAAAATAGTTTTCAGTAGTTTCAATATCTGTGTTATGGGAACAATCAATAACGAACCATAGATTGAAATTGCAATTTTTCAAATAATTTATACAATAAATAAATGATCTAAATTTAAACAAACCTTCGTCACATTTGTGCCCCTTGTATCCTGGACCACATCCCTGGAGACAGCTCCCGTTGATGTGGTGACACTGAGTGCTATTGATACAGGCCCCACATGTCAGACTACATCCTGGTCCGTACTTTCCACCGTCACATTCTAGAATGAAATTCCATCATTACATATACATAAAAATCTGCATTAGTGGCTAATATCATGATTATTGATATAGAAATTTATCATTAACGAAATACTGTGCCGCCCATTAATGATATAGCTGCCGTCTCGACAAAAAAGCCTTTATCTTTTGACGCCTCAATACTTAGAAAACGACGTCAAAATTGCGGCATTGTAAACGTAGTTTCATTGTGTGTTTGTTTATGGTTTTCAGTTTTTTGTTTTGTTATTTAGGCCTAAAAAAAATGGTTTGTTTCCGCTTTCATGCTGAAAAAAAGTAGGGTCAGTCGGTCGGAATTTGTTTTTTATTTTTTCAAATATTTTTTTTTCTTTAATATTGCAGTATCCATGCATGCCGGTTAGATACTGACACTGCTGAATGGTATAAAATGAGAAATACTTTTAATATCTTTCCTGACTACTAAGCTGGTCTAAAGAAAACACAAAAATGATATTATATATCAGATACTTCCTCTGCCAGTGATGAGACCATTATTAATATCTACAACACATAGAAACATACAGCCAATTTGAAACAAAACGTTTGAGTTACACTGATTTGAAAAGAGTAACTGCTACAAGCGTTTTTGTGACCAAAATTTTAAGTAATTTTTTTCCAAATGGGATAAAAACGGAAATAAACGATTTTCCATCAAAATTCCTTAAAAAAAAGTTTTGAGTCGCCGGCAAAAAGCTAGGGTCGGTCGGGAAAGCGGAAACAAACCATTTTTAAGGCCTTATTAAGCGTTTGTTGCGTTACATAATTATTGGAGTTTTACTTAAAATACCGCGATTTAAAGATTTCCAGTCAAATATGACACTTTGATTTAAAAAGTAAACATTTATTAAATCAAATTTAATTTATATCAATAATTTAACGTCCCCAAACGTTATATTGCGCACAAGTTGATACTGACATTTAATAAGAATGCCGCCTTTGCATCCGATATAAAACTTAAATACAACATATTTTGTTTTGTTTCCATTCCTTAGTCTGCAGAAAGACATGTTTATATTGCGAAATCACAAAATTTACATAAATAGATCGTCGAAAACCCACGACCAGTCTTGCATACGTTTAGTAAGCGTCGATGAGATTGGAAAATGACCGTGGGTTTCCGACCAATATTTATAAAGTATTCTGAGAAAGTTATTCAGGTTTCATTTGCATCAGCATTATGTTACAGCGATTGTATTTGTAAGTAAACATAAAACTACGGTGTGTCGGTAGGAACACGGGAGAATTAGTAATATGTGCATCAACTGTAGTGCTATCTGCAATAATGTAGCCCTCTCCGATTTTTATATTTGATGTTTACTGGAGAGGGCTACAATTCCATAGGATCTCCGTAATGGTGCAAAATTATTTTTTCATGCGGCTGACTTCGGTCTGAAAAGATCGTTTTTATATTTTGACTTCTTTTAGATAAAATGATTTTTTTAATTCAGGTTGATCAAACCAACCTTATATAAATCAAAACCAGCTAAAACACATCAGCATGTTTACCAGTCGTCTTTGTCAGCAGCCATGACAGTTCTCGCGTGATTTTTTGGAATTTACGCTTGAAGTTTTGATGGGCTTGATAACGTGAATGTCAGTGTAAATAAGCGACCTTACCTCGTTTAATCACTAAAACATCATTCAACGGAAGTACAGTCAACTCGTAACCTAACTGACTCGTACCCAAACAAACTTGTAATCAAATTGTCCACGTAAAAATGACTTCAGTTATAATATTATGCCACCGGACCAATGGATTATAAGTCTGTTTGGGTACGAGTCGGTTTGGGTACGACTTTACTTGACTCCATTCAAGGAAATGGTATATAATGGAAAATTCATATTTACCGCGTTAATTATGTTTAAAATAGGGGAATTCCTATATTCAGTTCAAGATCAGTTCCTGAATTCTCATTGGCTGTCCCAAAATAAAACCGATCAAGGTCAGTAAACGTGGCGGACAAATTCAACCTGTCATATATATACGATTTTAGCCGAAATCGTTGCGGAAGTGCTACATTATTGCAGCTACTTAGTGCTACTGCCAACTTACTAAAAAAATTATTCGTCGGCTTATAATTCTATTACTAAAGTATTTGGTATTAACGATAAAATTATTCTAAAATATTTTCAGTTTTTAATATAATTTTAGTGTTTTACACTAAAAAATCGAAGAGTTTGAGAAATGTGTGAACATTGTAAAGATGTAGTTACTCATACGATACTTCACATTTGAAATCTTGGTAAAATCGGATTCTTCGTTACATTTTCATTAAAAGCGCCTTTTATGAAACAATATAAAAATAAATATACGAGTACCTTTAATAATGAATGCCTTGCAAGTGATAATCTGCACGCAACATATTTTGGTGGTGTTTTTTGTGCAGCCAAATCTCTTAGGGTTGTGTGTACTTTTTGTCAGTGCTATATTAGGTACACAAAAAATTGGATGATATTGTATGTAGATTTTAGATTTTCACTTGCCCGTTCATTTCAGTTAATCTTGGATTTTTGACTAAGAATTCATTGTCTAGGCATAACAAAAGATATGCGAAATTTTAATGGTTTTATTTATTCTAAAATATTTTCTAAGTTGATATATATAAAATGGTTTGTGCGCTGAAAAATCAATCATTAAACCAAACAATAAGGTCAACTTTTGATTACTTAGTTTTTATATATACAATAGAAAAATTAATTCCTTAACAGAAATATTGATAAATTTCTAGAAATTCAGGATGGTAAACAAATTATATTTCAATCGAAATAATTGATATAAAAGTAAAAGTATATGGAATAATGTTTATCAATATATCTATAGATAAAGAAGTAGATTCGGCCTCGTTAAACTCAACTTTATGTAAGCATTAAAATTCGGTTGCCACGCTTACTCACCGATTTCCTTTTCTTTAATATTCAATTGGTAAAAAACAACTAACTCCATTTAATCGTTGCTTTGTGGTCTCTTTGCCATGATAACAAATGAAAAAAAAACCCATATACGTTCAATTTTCGGACATCTAAGAGAATATCAGGGTTTAAGAGAAGATTCTTTATTGTAATATCAAATGGAAACTTCTTGTGTCCAAAAACGTTCATACTTACAAACGTAAGCTTACTGTTGTTCGAAAAAGTATTTATTATAATATCGGACTTTTCCCAAGCTTATGTATAACGGTTCGTGCCATAAACTCTATTATAAACTTTACTATACTAAAACTACTACAAAACTTATAAACCATCTATACTTAAATATATTTTCGTGACAAAATACTGGTTTTAAGCATGCACGACATTCTGTTATCACAACAGCGAAATCATAGCCTAAACATTATGAACTAAATATCTCACTGTTATGTTCTTGAAAAGAATTAGTTTTAGATTTCTTATAAAAAACAAGTATAGCCTTTTTTTGTTTTATAGATGAGAGTATATCAACCTTGGACTTTGTCTTTGGTAGATTTATTATCTCATCAAGTCTATAAAACAATGCATTGACCTCATTAAACGGCCACAACTGTATATTAGACAACAAAAATCCATATAGTACACCGAGCTTTCGATGTAAAACAGTGGAAGATAATAATTATCTACGTTTCTCAGTCCCAGATCACCTCAAATTTGGTTTGATTCCAGGAATTCCTAAAGCAAAAATCTACTTTGTTATCATAATAGAAATTATTTAAATGAGACCTAGATATCAACGCACCTTTGTCACATTTTTGCCCCTTGAACCCCGTACTACACCCCTGTAGACAGCTCCCGTTGATGTAGTGACACTGTGTGTTGTAAATACAGGCTCCACAGGTTAAACTACATCCTGGTCCGTACTTCCCACCGTCGCATTCTTGAGAATAAAACACGCACGTTTTAACACTGAATATAATATAATATTAAATTAATTTTGCTTGTTTATATAATGTGATCAATAACATACATTTATACAAGGAAAACATCAAAGGTATTCATTCAATCAAAGAAAATCTATGTTAATCGATGCAAAACAAGATTGGTATTTTTTCTAATGAAATGATTTTTAGAAAATTTCATGTTATATAACGTCCATTAGGATTTTTTTCATATCGATACAAGTTTGCTATAAATCACAAGAGTGACTAGGTTTAACACAAACCTTCGTCACACTTTTGACCTTTAAAGCCTGGATCACACCCATCTAGACAGCTTCCGTTGATGTGGTGACACTGTGTGTTGTTGATACATGCTCCACACGTCTGATTACATCCTGGTCCGTACTTCCCATCGTCACATTCTTATACAATTACAAGTATTATAAATATAAAACAAACCTTGTCAAAAACTGTATAGCTGTAATGTGACGATTTTGCATATTATCCAAGGTAATGTGTGAATAATTTTTTTTGGTTCTTTTCCGAGCAACACCAACACAATAAACGGTTTCTTCGTAACTATAAAGAGATAATTATAATAGTTGCGCCGCAAACAAAAATATCGGCGCCAAGCAATGTAAGATGGAATCAAGTAAGATTTGGAGTTTTTAGAGAAATTTTAGAGAAATATCAGAAAAATGGTAGCATATAGCAAGAGAATGTGTAGAGGTCAATACGTTTGATTAATTAAGTCATAATAATATTAAAATATCTTATGTGTCTGATATACATTTTAAGTACGTTAAAACAGTTTAGTGTGTAAGTATAAAAATAAAGCAATGTTGAAATGTTTACAGAGTATCAACTTTAATCTTTGGTCTTTACAGGATTCGATTATGAAACAAAACCAGTTCATATGAGATATCTATAAAAAAAGTTTCTGTTTAAAATATTTCTAAAACTCAAAACTATTTATTAATATTTATAGTATTGTTCCTTGCGGGGTTGCTATAATTTTGCAAAAACTGCGATTAATATATTTTACAGATGATGAAATGCAAACGTTTCACCAGAACTGAACACAGTTACAAAACACTCGATTAGATACATTAACAAGAGGCCCATGGGCCACATTGCTCACCTGAGCAACAATAGACATGATAAAATCAGTTTAATGGAGTCATTATACAAAAATCTGGACAATGTGGTATAATGCATGTCGATCCTGTATAAATTAAAATCCATTCTTTCCCGCTGGATATTCTTATGTTTATAATTAAGTCCTTTTTCTAACAGGATGATTTTAAAGTCATATCACATGTTCAGCATTGCAGTTCTCAAAAAGATTCTAAACAATTGTTTATATACGATATATAAACCTACATCAAACTCTGAACCCCTTGTGAGGTTGATAAATCGTCCAAGGGCCAAAGTCTAAACAATCTTAAAAAATCAGCAATATGTCAAAATGCTTTCATTTAATTTAAACCATATATTATAACATTTCAGTTTTTGTGAATAATTAAAATGTTTTCCTTTGTAAAATTGGATCCCCAAAGTGGCCCCACTCTACTCAAGATTTTGATTTTAACGAATTTGAATCTACACTATTTGAGGTTGCCTTCACTAAAGTAACAGCTTTTCTAGGCAAATGGTTTTTTAGAGGAAGATTTTTAAAGATTTTTCTCTATATATTCCTATGTAAAAATGTGTCCCCCCCATTGTGACCCCACCCTAATCCTGGGGATCATGATTTAAACAAACTTGAATCTCCTTTACCTGAAGATGCTTCTCCACAAGTTTCAGCTTTTCTGGCTGATTAGTTTTTGAGAAGAAGATTTTTAAAGATTGTTTCTATATATTCCTATGTAAAAATTTGACCCTCCATCATGGCCCCAACCTACCCCCGGGGATCATGATTTGAACAAATTTGAATCAACCCAACCTGAGGATACTTCCACACAAGTTGCAGCTTTCCTGGCTGATTAGTTTCTGAGAAGAAGATTTTTAAAGATTTACTCCATATATTCCTATGTAAAAATTTGACTTCCCATTGTGGTCCCACCCTACCCCAGGGGTCATGATTTGAACAAACTTGAATCTACCTTACCTGAGGATGCTTTCACACAGGTTTCAGCTTTCCTGGCTAATTAGTTTCTGAGAAGAAAATTTTTAAAGATTTACCCTAAATATTCCTATGTAAAAATTCGACCCCTCATTGTGGCCCAACCCTACCCCCGGGGATCATGGTTTGAACAAACTTAAATCTACCTTACCCGAGGATGCTTTCACACAAGTTTTAGCTTTTCTGGGCAATCAGTTTTTGAGAAGATGATTTTTGAAAAATACCAACAAATTTTCAATAATTCTAAATTATCTCCCCTTTAAAGAGGGCGTGGCCCTTCATTTGAACAAACTTAAATCCCCTTTACCCAATGATACTTTGTGCCAAGTTTGGTTGAAATTGGCCCAGTGGTTCTGGAGAAAAAGATGAAAATGTGAAAAGTTTACAACGACAACAACGCCAACGCCAACGACGACAGACAACGGACAAATTTTGATCAGAAAAGCTCACTTGAGCCTTCGGCTCAGGTGAGCTAAAAAGACCCAACTTTTAATACGTTGATGCTGCAAGGGAAGTACGAACAAATTCCATATAAGTCTATTAATACACATAAACGTCATTGACTAGAAAATATAACTTTAAAATAATGATAGAAAGATTTCTGCTCATGAAATTTAAATGAATCTATATTTTGCATACCATTTTCACAGCGAGGCCCTTTGAATCCAATGTCACAGATGAAACAAGTTCCAGAGATAATGTCACATATATCATTAAGACAGTTGACAGGACATGTCCCCGAACAATTTTCACCATAGTCATTCCTTAAACATCCTGACAATGTAAAGTAACATATATACTATATGCATGCTACGTATTAGAAAATAAATCTAAATCATGGAGCGAATATGGCACCCTATATTCTGCTTTTTTATTTCATTCAAAAAAGTACTTTGGGAGTAATGCAAAAGCAAAACCTATTCCCTTTAAGAATCCACAATTTACTTAACGAATGCTGTTGAATATGCCCATATATTTCGATTTAGGTCAAACAGCACTCAATTTCAGTACGTATGCACAGCAGAAGCTACTTAAGGTTCCGCTAAAGAATTATGTACAGTTGTTAATTGGGAACAGCAAAGCTTTAAATCGATCACAAAAAATGTGTTCTGATATGTAAATTTTTTTTGTTTTTTTACTAAACGTTCATTATATGTATCCAATGTAAATGTATTTGTTTCATTGCTATGTCTGACATGAAATGTGGTGATAACAACAGTGTTCAAAATAAAATGTCCAAAGGAAAAAATACAATACAGGAGCAGAGCAAACATGGACCTCTATAAAATGAGAGCTAGGATCAGGTGCAATGGAGGAGTGAGCATCCTCTGCCGACCGTTCAGACCCGCCATGTGCTCTTTGTCGTAATTGGGAAAACGGAAAAAATCGTAGACAATTCGGTGATTAATAATGACCTGACAATAAGTATGTAAAACGTCAGTCGGCACTCGACCTAACGGATAATTTAATTCGCTGACAAGGTCGCTGTATCGACCATAAAACTTACGAAATAATGACTTCAATCGAGACTGTTGATAATCTTGTTTTATCAACTTGTTTGTCAGTAGCTTGCCTCGTTTAAGAAATTGTTCATACGTAGAGCATGCCCATGCGTTTTGCATCAACTGAGATACAATATATTTTGTATCCATGAAAAAGTGTGATGTATGCAGAAGCAATTGGTTCATTAATATGTTTGTATCATGCAATTTAAATTTTAAAAAATGATCACAGGTACTAAAATCAATACGTTTTGCACCTGTTGATTAAAAAGTAACGAAGGTCGAGATTGATAAGTAGTTAATGCTGATTTAGACGGATTTTGTTCAGTTGATTGTGCATAATAAATTCCTGACCTCTCTTTTCTTATTGGTTAAAATGGGAAAGTGATCGAGTGTAGCATTAACCCGGTTGTAAACACGATTTACATTTAAATTATTTACTTATTTACAAGTTAATGAGTGTCCAGACCATCCCCTCTCAGAAAATTATAATTAATCAAAACACCAAATAATAGGTCTCAGACCCTCTCCTTCGGTAAAGATGAAATCACCCTACCCTCTCGAGAAATTTCTTGATCAATACGCGCATAATCAGGGATTAGGAAAGGTAGAACTATCCGATTAAAGGATCAATGTGAGAACTCCCTGTGCAGGACCCAATGTCCGTCGGATCGCTGTATTCCCCCCAAAAATTAAAGAACTATTGAGAATGTGCCTCCTCGTATGACGCTTGAATGTTTCACATTAAACAAGCACATTAGATGCCATGCAAAATATATGATAAATCAAGTTGTTCTAGTTATCGGGCGCATTTGTTTGTTTGTTTTTTATAAAAAGGTGTACATCGTGTACACATTTGTAATTTAAGTTCAGTGCTGTGTCGTTTTTAACACAAAGTCAGGGGCATGTTTTGTTGGGTGTAGCATCCAGTATGAGGAGTGAATGTTATGATTAGAAACTCGACTAATGATTTACAGTAACTTGTTTAAGGACACTTTAGAGTTGGCTTTCGTATAGAAACCATTAGATATGAAATGTGTTTATTTTCTTTTATTCACGTGTGTATAGCAAAATTCCCCGGTTTGTTGTTGAACATGCCATCAGCTGTGGAGTTTATGTCTTGTTTGGATAATACAAATATCCCGAGTTCTTAATGTGTTAATTTTTAACTAATTATACTCATGAGAAAACTTTTTTCTATCAAGAAATTGTTCATTAATTTTGCTTTTTATCAAAGTGCGTTAACGTCAACACGGTCCAAATATTATCGCATAATTTTCAAAGCGTGTTGTAACAGTGCGTATAGGAAATAGTTTATGAAAAACTAATGCTTACCGTAAACCTCAAACTCGCATAATTCAACAAAAGCTTCAGGATCATAATAAGATGGTTGTCCTTGTCTGCGCTCGTTGTAATATATGACATATCTTCCGTACATTTTACAATTCAATAGAAGTATTTCAGGAATGGTCGAAGGAGTATAGAACTCGTTGTCATGGAAACAAATGGAACCATCTTCTTTATCTGTTGTATTGGATACATACACAGAAAACCCTAAAAATCGGCGCAGATGACCATTGTCCTTATCTACAAATACAGAAATCAAAGTGAAAACAAAAAAATTACAGTGAAAATCCATAGCAATATTTGAAAAGAAATAGCATAAGGGTAGTTATATTTGTGTTATGTCTAGTAATTCAATCGATTACGTGGGCGATTTGCGGATGTCTTAATAAAGTTTCTCCTTAATGAAAAAAAAATGCAAGTCTGAAAAATTATTTATTGTGCATGAAAAATCATTTGTTTATACTCAAAGAAACTCATATAAACGATGTCAAATTTCTTACGGAGATTTATTCGGGCATTTTACATGTCGTTTGCAATGAAAACTCCCCGTAGAGGATTTCCTTTGTCTTTTTCTGTTTTTCTTTTTCTTGCGGGGGGGGGGGGGTATGTTTTGAAACCTTAGGCGATAGAGGTGGCATTTCAAAACAGAAAATCTGGACTTTTCTCCTTTTAACTTAATGAGTGTACAAATGAGTGTAGTTTGGGCACAAAGGTATTTACGATTATGAAAACATTACTCGCATGCAGAAGGTGGTATATTTTTAGAAGCATTCACTTGGGACATAGAATAATTATATCAAAGATTATATTAGGAGTTTATAAATACGAAACAAAAACATAACAATATAATGTATGGTCATTATCAAGTGGAAACTATCTACAAATCTTACTATATGCAGTAAAATTTTACATGAATTTGTTTAACTTTGTACATGGTTTTTTAAGCAGATCAATATCAAACACTGAGTACCCTGAAATCGTTTTTCCTACATGATACATTTTAACCTTATGGAAACATCATTTTTTCACTCAGGGTGAATGATCGAAAGAGCAATATATTAGCATAAGTTAAACTTTTAAGTTTAAATCACTTCAAAATGCATTTGATTACTGACAATGTACCAGATAATGGTCAATACCTTAATCTGATAAACAGGTGCACTTGGGGAGGAACATTGGGGAGGAACAAGGGTTGCTATGGACCATACAAATATGAAGTTTAAAGGGTGGATAGATTGTTTTAAATTATAACTACACGGAAAAATGATTTCTTTGTCCTTTAATAAATGTATTATAAACACATTGCCTAGATTTAGCGCATTCAACAGCATTAGTTGTTTTCTTACAGTGCGGTTATACACAGTCTACATTAATTACTTGAAAAAAGACTCCCCTCCCACCAAAAACACAATAGTTTGACAGCTAGAATCCAAGTGATAGAAAAAAACCCCAATTTATATGTAAAACATTTGAAGCATTGCACTTACATCAAAATTAAATATAAACATAAGCATTTAAAGTGTGTTACTGGATATTGTCGCAAATAACATACAATGCTGTGCAGACAAATCATCACTACCCGCTAACTGCAACAATACAAAACTGCAAACTCAGGTTTAAGTTTCAAGATGTTCAAGTGAATACGTTTGTGTTTACTTACCCCATGCTGAATTCTCTGTCCTGGGATATATTGTAATGTGATGAATGCTACTCAGATCACCTAGGTCCACCATCCACCACGCTGTAGTGTGTCCAGGACGTGATATAGCACACTGACCCCCGGCGTATGTCGGGGTCTTCCCACCGTCCACTGCTTTAGTCGAGCCGGTGGTTAGATCAAACTGACTTGACATGTATGTGGTTTTATTAAGAGCAATATTGGCTGAAAACGATGATACGGATTAAAGGTAATATTAATAAGAATAAAAGTAAATATAAATAAAAAAGAAACAAGAGTCCCAATAATGATATAGCTCTCGTGGGCAACAATTGCCATCTGACACATCTCTGATCATAATACACTGTTCTTTTGATTTCATAATGTTCTTCCTAAAGAGTTTTGTTATGTAAGCCTTTTGACCAAGATGAAAAAATTATGCATGAAAAAGTTATACATGTCCTTCTTCATGTAAACAAAATCCAATAAGTTACGTAAAGATGTTAACTCCTTCAAATGATGGATAAAAAGATGTCAATTCTATGAAAAAAAGAGGACAGAAAAATCTGTTAAATTGAATTTCAAAAAATATGTATCAGCATTTCCAATAGGTTTCCATTGACATTCTCAAAAATTAGAATTTAAAGTTTTAAATCGGGAAGAAGCATCAAACTGTCTATTCTGTGAAAGAAAGACCTAACCGCAGCACTATGGGCTTTGATAAGTTCTTTTCCGCACATAATGAACAGTTTTGGATTATATCTTTTCCAATAAACTTCGTATTTAAATAAATTAAACTGCCCCCTTCCATCTTTTTATTACAATTCTCTCGAATTATTTAGAAGCATACAGAACAAATTCTTATTACAGTTTATTCAAGTTTATTTCCCGGACCATACTCATCCTGAATTTTGATAAAATTTAAACGTTGTCATACAAGTTTGCTTTAATATAAATTTTATAAACAACAGAGAAATATGCGACTGGAAAATATCTCTAAAAGTTGAAACACAAAAAAAGTTTTAAGATTCATAATTTGCTTACATCTATTTTGGTTTTACGAAATGAAACTCACTTTGTTTTAGTTGGTTTTGTAATAAATCAATATCGATTTAAACTTAACTATTACAACTTGCTGTAAATTAATCATGTCATTTTGTGAGTTTCACACACTTTTGTATTTTTCAAAAGCATCTATCAGTGATCATTGTCCGTAAAACTACCATTAAAAGTTTAAAACAAAATATACTCACGAAAGTTGATTGAAGAGTGAAGAAGATCAAACAAAGTATAAAAAAGACTCAACTGTACAATCAAAGAACCCATTAGGTTCCTGTTGTTTTGACTCCAATTGTACAAGGAAGTGGCATTCTAGATATATCTTAAAAATGCCGAATGCAAATATCAAACTTTATTATATTACTGCTATAAAATATGTAAACATCTAACCTTATTCGAGTACCACCAATAAACTGTTATTGTGTTTGTGTGAATGACCTGCGTAGGTCCAACAAAATACCAAAGGTTCAGATTTATTCTACTTGCACAACACTTTAAACTTTGCTTTTTATAGACTAAATGTTTTGAAACGTTTTGAGCTCGCTATATTACTTCTAAAACAAAAGTTTTGTGTGCAGTATTTTAGTCGAAAATTTAGGATAAACATTTACTGTATAACAAAAAATTAAAATATACTCATATATCATTAAAATGCATGATGATACATGTACACTAGAGAGAGATTTCAAAATGCTATGATGGTGTTTAAACAGTAAAAATCAACTGCTGGTCATGAACTGTAACACAATGTTTGCTTTTAATGAGTCATACACCATAAAATTTAAACTTATCTTTTACAGGAATATTTAAAAAGAGAGTATGTTCAGTTGAGGTGTGATCTTGGTAAAAGTCGTCGTTTATTTACACGGTCCATACATTTACGCAAAAAACGTGAGAAGCATTTGTGCATAAACATTTGTTTTTAAAACAGATAGGTTTAAATGACCTAAATGTTAAAGTTTAACATAGAAATATAGAGAGAAATATTTTTTAAAATGAAAAAAATTATTAAATATTTTAGATATGAATATATTTGTTAATATCATATATATATTGATATCTTTACTTCTGCATATCATTTGAATAAAAACTCCAGAGTCTTCCAAAAGGGTCGAATATGATATTTATTCCACGGGAGACACGACATTTTGGCTATTTCACATGACTTTCTAGATCAATCAGATGACGCGTTATTAAGAATCACCTTATTGAGTTATAATAATAATCTATAGTTGTGAGGGGGAAATGAATCTTCTCAAACTATAGCTTATTCAGGATCGATAAATTGGGTAAAATCACCCACCACTTGTGATGTATTGAAATTTGTATGTAAAACAAAACTGCTCCGACACTCATTAATATTATCAATTTCATTGTGGGACCTGGTACACAACTGTCCTATACATATTACAAAATGCTCGTATTGAACTTTATGTAGCTCAATGGCTGATATGGATTGACAAAGAATTCTAAAAAAAAAAAAAAGGCATAAATCTTGTAAAAAAGTAAACATTGAAAAAAAACCCCACACTTTCCGTTAGGATCACATAGACCATTTGTGCCTCTGTTGTGGGAATCAAAAACACAATTAAATCCTGCTTATGCTTAACAGCAACAGCAGATGAATGGAAAATGAGAATTGCATGGTCATTCCCTGCTAATGTCCTGTTCAAAAAAGTTTCAAATGATACCCCAAGACCTGAACTCTTAGAAATCCCCGTACATCCCACAAGGGCTTTCTTCGTATATGATGAATAATATTTCTGTCTAAACCTAAAATGATTTGGAAGATCTGATATCGGTAAAATAAATTTCTCTGAGTTTTGAAAGAAAGTTTATTAAATATTATTTATATTATTATTCAGGTCATGTCCCGACAGAGACGATGCATTTTCACAAATTATGTAAATAGTAAAAACATACAGCTAAAACATTGGTTGCTCCTTGACACCGAGGATGCACTCTGAGAATGACCTGTACATTAAACTGTCGTTGGTAGAGCACATCTTTCCTCATGTACCATATTGAATGTAATCTTTATTTAAAAACAGTTTTATGTCTTGTTCAAAATATCATGGAATAGAACATCCTATCATATACCTAGTTTACTATTTTATTCGAAACATACATGGCAATACCTTAATTACCAAATACATCTAATACTGGTTCTTTGTCTTTTTTTATCATGAGAGTTTAAAATAGACATGGAATATAACACTTCATAGTTTTTACTTAAACATTCAAATTTTATATCTCTCTTTAGATAATAAATTAATTCTGTCAAAAGCAATTTATCTTGCTAAATGAAATTCAGCAACTAATTAAATGCAGTTACAATTGTACTTTTTGTAATTTTTCAGAGTCTGTTTTTACTCTTGATTGGTAACACGTAATATCCTTTTGATCTTGATCTTTTAAAACCTTCTAAGTATGTTATCGAAAAGAAATTAACTATTCATCACTGTGTGTCGGTTACTGTTGCCATGACAACCATTATTATTTTATGTATTTATTATTTCTATTGTATACCAAAGCTGAATTCTTTATTCATTGATTTTCTTGAAAAATTGATAAAGCTTCTCGGTTTCTTTCCATTTTAATTTTGTTGTATTCATAATGAGATAATTTTCTTGAGATACCTTAATTAGCTTGTGGTCTTGTTGCTATGGTGTTTCTGCGTTTTCAAGGATGTAGAATTGGAAAATAGATATATCGTTAGTGACATTATATACCATATTCTAGACTGTTTTCACTTTTTTTAGGTAACTAAAGACACACTTTGAAACTTTATTACCATTGTTTGTTGTTACTTTTACTTTGATCAGAAAATGCCAAATGTTGCACAAAGCCACATAAAAAACTTGTTTCAAATTGTTTCGAAAAGAACTCCAGCTGTTCATTAATACCTTACAATGCATTTTTCTGTAAAATATTTCGTATCTTACTTTATCGTTCAGCATGGCATCAAAATAATCCACTATTCAATGAAAAATCTATAAAAAAAAATATTATTTTATACTTTAAGCCCAAAACGTTGCCATGGCAACCGCATATTTGACTTTTTTTAATTAATTTTAAAATCTGCAACAAAAGGTCTTTCATTCCATATACAGTTATATATGTAAAAAAAATTATCACTAATAAGTTAAATTCTATTTTTTATTATATAACTTCCTTTTGTTAAATTTTGAAAAGTTCTGGGGGTTAAAGGGTTAAATTGTTATACTGACACCGAATCATTATGAAATCTGAATATACTTGAAAATTTTGACAAAGGATGTTTAAAGAGTGTAAAATGAAATTCCATTATCCCTTTTTTTTTCAACATATGGAGAAATAAGTCCTATTTGTCTAATTTGCATACGGCCGCCAATTTTCAGGATAATGTTTTTTTTCACATAGATCTTAATAAGATCAAAAACTGACCGGCACTGTAGGTACCCTTTAAAGTTCTTTCTTTTCATGTTTGAGATTCTTAAAACTGATAAATCAAAATTTTCGATTTCTGTTTTCTTTACTTTTAATTGGGAAAAAAAGTCGTAAGGGGTCTATAAACAACATATTTGTTTAGCATAACCAATCATTCAGATCATAGGAAGTGTGTGTATATACATGGACTCGTGTGTCTGTCACCTCATTGTTCCAAACCTCGCTACCGTGCACTGCAAATTATCAAGATGTGCTGTGTAGAGTAGCTGTTATATAACCACTGACTGAAAAAAATGTCAACATCCTCTCCTTTGAAAAATTTCAAAGGTTCAATCAACCAGTTGTTAATCATGTGTTTTTAAGTTCTTTGATCAGTTGATCTGGTGTAAAAGTAAAGCATTGATCGACTAAAATTAATTTGATCGCTCTTAGTTAATCTAAATAATGATAAAGAATTCGTAATGAAATTGGGAAAAATCATTGCAGGTTCACTTATTAGGAAATTTTTTTCCAGGGTAAACTATTTGTAACTTTTGATTTAAAATCAATCCACCCTCTCTCTCTCTCTCTCTCTCTCTCTCTCTCTCTCTCTCATATAAACTTGTAAACAGATAGCCATGCTATGACCTTGAATTGTTAGTATTACAAATTGGTCACTATGATACTAATGTATACATAGATACTGTGCAATGAATTGTGGTAATGATAACTAACAGAATGAACTCTATGACTCTTGTAGCACTTCGTAGTATTCCTGAATGATGTTATGCAACCAGGTGCAAAATACGGGCATAATAATATCCAAATTGAGAGTTTATAAATAAGTGTCATAATTGGCGATTCTGTGTCTGCATCGATAGCTCTGGTACTCTATGTTGAGTCATGTATTGCATATTCTATATAACGTTTGTAACCTTTTAGCCATGTATGAATGAATGTACTATGAGTAAGTGATGCTTCATACCCAGGTGGGGGACTCCGAGACTCAGGACTCGGAAACTCAAATCCTGTATCCATACTCTTTGATAGGCAGTTCTGACAGTTTTGTTACTTTATTTAGAAATAAAATATAACTCTGGAATTTGAACACTAAATGTTCACTCATGATCATCGTAGATGGGCCGAACTAGTCGGAACTGTCCATCATAAGTAAAATGTGATATATACCCATATAAAATGATGTTAAGCAGATCTTTGATTTGGGCTGCTTTTAATTGATGTAATTTTGACTATACGATCACGCTTGTTAATAAACTGCTGGTGAAAGAAGTACTGGACTTGGTGATTACTAAGTTTGAGCTGACCCTTGAGTGGATTCTTAAGACGGAAGGGTTACACAAACTTTCTTGGTGCCGTGACCAGGATAAAGATAAGTTGGAAAAGAAAATAAGGTTAGAATCATTTCTATATGTCTCTTATAGCTATCTCGAAGTAAGCAACTTTGTCTTAGCAACCAATATGGCGACAGGTGATGGGTTTGATAAAAGAGAATTTAAAAATCAAATGGAACAATTAGAACAACAATTCGCTGGGTTGGGTCAGAGTAAAGAAAATAAAGGGCATGAAACAGGTCAAAAATCCCCAGAAAAAGAACAGATTAAACAAAACACTTTTGAAACATATCATGATGCTAGGTTGTATGAAACTCGTGAACCTCGACACCGAGTCCCAAATCAGGATGATGATAAAGATTTTTTCATTGGACAAGTTAAAGCTATGACAGCCTCACTCTCAGTGCCCCTATCGTCTGTGATAACTCCTTTTGAGGGAGATGCTAAAAAATTTAAACAATGGAAAAAAGAAGTTGAAAAGTACGGTGTTATGTCTGGGAAACAAGGTCATGAGATCCCCATGCTTGCATACATAACGAGTAAGGGTTCAGTGGGGGATTATATTAAATGGTATTTAGATGAAACAGATGCGTCTGAAGAAATCCCATCTTGAAACGATCTTAAGGAATCCCTTAAAAATAGATTTGCAGAAATAACAGATCCCCAACACGCGTTAGCAATAATGCGTAGACTCGACAAAATTCAAATGAAAGTGTTCAGTTGTACGCTAAGAGACTATTGCAAATTGCGGAAGACGCATACAGTAAAGACAGACTAAAAGATCCTTTGGTACAACAACAGTTAGTAGATATCTTTTGTGACGGATTGACATTCGACTACCTCAGAATGAAAATTTTGCGATAAAACCCTAACGATTTAGAATCCACAATTCAAATAGCAGTGCGAGAACAAAACCTGAGACAGAGGCTAGCGATAAGAGGGTTAAATATGACAGAAATTGTACAAAGTAATGACAACGGACAAACTCTTTCAAATTTTGATACTACTCTTCCCTAATTAAAGGATAGCGCAGATAATCTTACCTCAATAGAATCAAGGCATATATAACCAATGGAAATTGACCATGCGCGAAATAGTAGGTGTTTTAAATGCAAACAGACGGGTCATAGGGCTCGATTTTGTCCTGAAAATAAACCACAAGTCAGGTCCCGTCCTCAAACGCGGCTATGTTAAGGCTGTCCGAAGCAAAATTCATACAGAAAAACGATACTATTTTAATTATCGAAAAATTACTTTAACCTAGCTAATTTCTTTGAACTTTTATTACATAAATTAACAGTGATATCAAACACTATATTTGATGCATTTTTGTGACGTCATATATTTATCTTTAGCACGTGACAGGTGTATCCTAACACGGTAAATAATCTATATAAATCCCATCGGCGCAAGTGAATAATGACATTAAATCAAAAATATTTTTATGAAAAATCCGTCGATAAGTAACGTATTTTGCAGTTTTGCTGGGGGTTCATATAAATATTTCGTTTATTTGAAAAATTGTCAAAACAGTTCGCACTGCCATCGAAATTAGGCACATTTTTACCTTTTAAGCTCGATTTACACAAAATCGGGTCAATTGGTAGGTTTCCCCCAGCAAGATTCATATTGGTACTTATTTTCTCTCCCATTTTCACGTAAAATATACTAAGATTGTATTGATCTTTCACTTGCGCCAAGCTGTTTTTTACATGCATATACATATCACCATTCATTAGTTTACACGTAGCAGGGGGAGTCTCAAAATCATTAGTTTATAAATAGTTATTTACCTTATACAAAGCTTTAAAACTATTGATTTTTTGATACTCCATATTGGCGATACTGAGTTTAGTATCACTAGTATTTACAACAACGTCTATGTAAAGGAATGAAGCGGTTTTATAATGCACAATAAAATTCACTTATTACGTTACGATACATTCCCTAAGAACGATCGAAAGGAATGCAGATGGTGACGTCAAAGTTAACTATGACGTCATATTTTATGAAGTACAGACAAGTGACTTTCTACACATCGCTGTGAAATCAATCGGGCAGCCTTAACATACCCGCGAATGATAAACGACTCAGTCAAAACAAACCCGTACATAATATAGAGCAGAATCCCCGCTCACCTGTGGAATGTTGAAATTGTGGTAAAGTAGGTCATGTGCGTGCAGACTGTTGGAGCTCGCGTATGTATCAGAGAACGCAGCAAACTCTTGGCAGACCATTAAATCGTCAAGGCCGAACACATGATTTTAGAAACCAAGTATATTAGGGACCATCTCAAAATTTCAAACCTCGCTCTTCTTTTGATAAACGAGAACAGGAAAACTTAGACGTTCTTCCTTCGTTGAAGCCCGAAAAAAGAATTTTAAACAAAGACCTACATATAAAATTAATTTTACTAACAACCCCAGTAGCTGTTTATTAAAAATAGGTAAAAATAAATTTAGGGCTTTGGTAGATACAGGTGCAGTCGTATCTCTAATTAGTAAGAAAATGTATGATAATCTATTTCCCCGCCCCAAGTTGTTTAATAATTACATCCCCTCTCTACAAGCAGGAAATGGTAATTCTTTAATTGCGATAGGTTATGTAAATATTTCCTTTAAGATTTCAGGGTTAACTTTAGACCACACACTGTATGTGATAAAGGGACTCAACCGAAACATGATTCTCAGTCGTAATTGGCTCAAGAAAAACAATGTTCGTTTATACTTGGATCTTGGACTCATGCGCATTGATGGCAAAGTATATGCAGAACTGAAAGAAGATTTACACATTTCAACTATTGTAAGAACACTTAAGAAACTTATTATGAGACCAAACATGGTGCCCGTTTTCTATGGAAGAATAAACAACAATTTTCCTCTGGAAGAAAGTGACATAGTTGAAGTGAACAGCATAGACAATAACTGCATTATGGAAGATCCAGGACTATTTTTAAAAGACGCCGTTTGTATCGTTCGAAAAGATAACAAAGTTCCAATGATCTTCGTTAACCAAACTAACAAAAACTATAAAATTCCAAGGGGCTACATCGTAGGACGTGTTACCGCATTAAAACAGAAGGAAGTCTCAGAAATACAGACTACTCAAGACACAAAAGAATAGATTGATGTACCGAAAAGATTCGAACACTCAATCAAAAGACTTGTGAGCAAAAACAATGATCTATTTGCAAAGAAAGACAGTGATCCTGGAGTGACTGATACTGTTAAAATGAAGATAGAAACTGGAGACCACCACCCAATAAAGAACAGACCCTACCGTGTACCCCTAAATAAAAGACAGATAATTGACAAGGCCATACGGGAAATGATGGACGCAAAGATTATTGAGAGATCACAATCGCCTTGGTCATTTCCTTTAGTAGTGGTGAGGAAAAAAGATGGATTAGACCGGATGTGCGTCGACTTTAGAAGTTTAAATAAGATAGTGAAACCAGTATCATTCCCGCTATAGTTGATTGATGACATCCTATGCTTACTAGGTAAGGCAAAATATTTTACTGCACTAGATTTAAAGAGTGGATATTGGCAAGTGAAATTAGAAGATTCAAGTAAGGAAAAAACGGCCTTTGCATGTCACAAATGACTATTCCAATTTAACCGGATGCCATTTCGTTTGAGTAATGCACTGGCAGTCTTTCAAGAGCTGATGAACAAAGTTCTTCAAGGACAGGAGGAGTTTGCCATCGCATACCTGGATGACATTCTTATATTCTCAGAGACACCGGAAGGTCATCTTTGGCATATTCAAGACGTTTTCAATCGCCTAAGAAAGCATGGACTAAAAATGAAGCTAAAGAAATGTAGTTTCTTCAAGGAACAGACTGAATATCTTGGTTTCATATTTAATGAACATGGCGTTACACCTGATTCAAAGAAAGTCGAAGCTATAAGAAAGTTACCCGCGCCAACTAAAGTCCGATAAGCTCGTGGCTTTATAGGTATGTGTAGTTATTACAAGAGATTTATACCAAACTATTCTAAGATTGCAGAACCATTGATTGACTTAACCAGAAAGTATGCAAGGTTTGAAGGACACCATGTTGCCAAAAAAAGTTTGACTTTATTAAAGAAAGTTTAACGGTAGTGCCTTTGCTAGCATATCCAGATACTAATAAGCCGTACATCCTGTACACCAATGCCAGCGACAATTGTATTGGAGCTTGCCTCACCTAAAGAACAGATGAAGGAGAAGGTAAGCCCATATATTACGTATCCCATAAGCTGAGAAAAACTCAAGAAAAATGGTCAACCATAGAAAAGGAGGCATTTGCAATCCACTACGCCCCTTTCAGAAGTTAGACCATTATTTACACGGTGCTCAGTTTACTATCAGAACAAACCATAAGCCGCTCAAGTATATCTTAGAATCTCCAATGCAAAATAAGAAAATTCAACTATGGGCTTTAAGTATTGCAGGATATAACTATAAGGTAGAGTACATAGAAGGAAGATTTAACTGCTGTGCAGACCTCTTATCCAGATTACCAACAGTCAACCTGGAGTGTGAAGAGGAAGAGCAGTCAGAGCATGATGAACAAGATGTTAAGGACAATTTCTTTGAAGTGATCGTACTTAACTCAAATGCCTTTTCACCTTAGCGATTGGCCAAATGTGAAGCTACGCAACATGACGAATTGATCAAATCCCTTATCGATCTACCAGAAGAAATCAACATCAAAGAAAGTCAACAACACGATGAGCAGATCAAGAAACTGAAGAATCGGTTAAATAAAGGAACAGCAACGGCAACCGAAGAAAAGAAGTTTCTGGAAATTGATGGTCTAATGTACTATCTTTCAGATGGAGACTCAGAAGGCCCAACACTACGCCTGTATGTACCACGTGAGTTAGAACTTTTGGTAGTGCAACAATATCATGATGGACTTGGACATATGGGAGTAGACAAAAAGTATGACGTAATCAGACAAAAGTACTACATACCAAATTTACACAAAAGGTTATATTCCTCTGTAGAAGGATGTGTAGTATGCCAAACGAGGAGCAATAAGAAGAATCAACCTCCACTTCAAGAGACAGATATACCACCTTTTCCAATGGCTAAGGTAGGATTGGATCTATCAGGACCATATCCAACATCCTTGTCGGGAAACAAGTACATAGTCTCTTTTATTGACATTTACTCTGAATGGCCAGAAGCCTTCCCCGTTCCCGATAAGTCAGCTGACAACATAGTTCATCTAATCTTAGAAGTAATATATCCAAGATATGGCTCTCCTCTTCAAATTCTCACAAACAACGGAACAGAAAATGTGAAAGAAACCTTAAAAGAATTGAACAACAACCACATCAAAACATCTTATTACAGCCCTCAAGGTAATGGTAAGGTAGAAAGATTTCATAGAACTCTTCATGACGTGATGGCTAAGAAAACAGACAACGCTTAAACGTGGGATATTCATCTTATTCAGACGTTGGCAGCCATTCCTTTCTATCCTAACGATTTGTCAAAGTTTTACCCATATTACCTCATGTACAACAGAGATGTCGTATTACCTCTTGATACGTTAATGAAACCTCGAAGGAGATATGCAGGAGAAGACCAACACAAGATCGCCCTTCAAGAACAACATAAAGCTTTCATGCTAGTACATCGCAATATGAAGGAAGCCAAGAAGAAACAGAAAGCTCAGGCCCATAAGAAAAGCAAAGACGAAGATTTTCAGATAGGTGACCCTGTCTACCTAAAGAACAACAGAAGACAAAATAAGTTAGATAAAAAGTTGCTACCATATTATCGAATCATATGGCAGAAAGGACCAGCTAGTTTCGTGGTGAGAGATCAATTGACCGGATTAACCACCAAATGCCATGCACGACAATTAAGACTGGCAGACATTTCGCACTGGCCCCTTTCACAAGCTACTGAAGACGGTAGTAGAACACTAAGAAAAACTAACTATGTGGTGCCACCAGAAGATCAATCGGCATCGGAAACTGAAGACATGCAACCAGAACCATTATAAAGAGCTATACTGTTAAAACAATGGGAAAGAGAAGGATCTTAAGACGAAGAGGATATTCCCCTAGCAGAACTTCAAAGGCGAATAAGAGCTAAGAAGATCATGGATAATCAGCAGTATAAACACGAGAGTGATCAGACCGTAGATTCAGAATCGGATGAGACCCCTAAGTCAAAACAATGTGATGAAAATAGCGGTCAAGACTATGAAATACCCTTAGATAACCCAAATGCACACTTATACGAAGATATGGAAATAGATGAAATGGTCCCCAAATAGGTCTAGGCTTCAAACCAACCCCTAAGCAACGAAAACCAATCACTAAACCGCGTAAACCAATCCCTTAACCCTGTAAGGAAAATAGCAAACAAAAGTATCTGAAGATTGTTTGGCTATTATGAAGCAATTAGTCAAAGTAGTAGGGTGAATAAGTTACTTTATTGTAGATGTAAATAATCTTGAATAAGCTTAGCTTTGTATATATTGCACGCTTTTAAAAAGGTATGACAGGATGACCCCCTGTGACATTAAAACAAATAGCGAGATATGCCGACTAGCAAACGCGGACATAGCACCTCGGTTATTTGTATATATATGCGGAGTTGAAGAGATTTAACATAAATTCGAAATACATGAAACAGCGATTAAGTAAAGAAACCAGAAGACTGATTTTTGTAAGTGATCTAAGATTATTGGTAAAAGCAATCAAATATTGCGATCAACATCTTGAGTATGGTACAAGGTTGCTCGGGTTTTCATGGTTCATTGTCTTTACCCCATATTATAATCAAGAAAGTAAGTTCCTGTAGAATTTCATCAATGAAATTGACACATGCACTCTTTGAGACCCTCCAAATGAGAAATACCCAGAAATAGGACATATTAAAATTCAGGACAAACTAAAAGATATTAAAGTTTTCCCTATAGATACACTTACGGCGGAATTGCCAATAACTAATCTGCAACCTATAGAATCATCATCTTTGGTGGGAAGTCCCTGGTTTTATGTGTGTTTGACTTTGGCAACAGTAATAGCGATATGACTTTGTATTAAGAAACGCAAAACTATTAAAAAGTGGGGTGGTATATGCTGTGGTGGTTTCTGGTCAGGTTGTCGAAAAAGGGGTAGTGACGGAGATAAGAAAGGTTCTTCTAAAGTCACTGCATTTTGTTGTGTGAATCCAAAGAAATGGATCTCTAGTGACACCACTGAACTTAAACCAATCCCGAAAAACATTAGAATCCAAGAGAAACCCCGATGGAGCGGAAGACTCCAAAATCGCAAATGATCAATAGTACGGGGACAATTTCGACCAAACTAGCACAACAATTACTTGGAGAGAAGAAAAATGAAGAATCTCCATGGGCCAAGTATTTTAGACGGACCCAGAGCTGGCACGTAAATACCTGGAAGAGAAGGCTGCGATGTCTACGCAGCAGAGGACCGCAGGAGATGCTCCGCGAGAAGTCGTCTTGCCATCCGCGCCATCCCTTTATCCACAGGTGCCGATGATGTATGAATAATTAAGCTGCAGCCGTGAAGAAGTTGTGTATTCCTTATAAAGGAATTGTGAAATTTTGTGAAAATTATTAAGGCAAAATGTGTGAAAAGTGCTAAATTTTCGCATTCGCTCTGTAGAACTACAGGAAGAAACCGGTGCACTCCGAACCTATGAAGCTAGTACACTAACCTCACCCCTTAGAAGAGATATTTTGTGAACTTACAAGCATGCCTTGACTTTGTGTGTGTGT
>WFKH01003881.1:4804852-4822952 GCA_016163765.1 Magallana hongkongensis | reverse complement strand
TATTAAGAATGATGTAAAAGATTGAATGAAAATTTTTCAACTGAACAATTGTGTCTCTGTGTGCATTATAGAACAAATCTTAAAGTGTTGAAAAATAGCTATTGAATATAAATTTAAAAGGGTTTTTTTTAATGTCAACAGTTTTGGATTTAGTATGAAAGGATATTAAGAGTTCAACTGTTTACTCTGTTTATTCATTATCAGTTTGTAAAACTAGCAACGGATTTGAACAAAAACCTTTCAGATTGCTATTAAACACATTCAAACAGGTGGTACAAAGCTGAAAAACAATTGAATGACTTTCTCTTATCATTTAAAATTGCATGATGTATAACATGTGTTAACTATTTAAACTTGCAGGTAAAACGTAATTAATTTTAATGAACTTAAATTAATCGATCGTTCCTATTACAAGAATGAACTTTAAAAGGAATTTTTGGATCATAAATAACAAAATGGTAAGAGGTAGGTTGTATGCGTTATAATAAAAATCAACGAAAGCTACATAGATACAACATAGCTTAGTTGAATTTTTTTATTATACAACTTGACAAGGGTTTCGAAATTGATATAACTTATACTATTTACATGTTATATTTATATTCATAATTAACTATATCTCAGAAATGAATCATCAACTGGGTTTGGAAGGTTTGATGGTAGGGATTTATATATCCCTTTCAATATGCCCTAAGATATTTTGGGGTCTCTGAAATCAACACTGAAAACTCTAAATCTGAGTCATATAGTTTGTTTTATAAAATAAATACATAATTTAATCGCATTTTACACGCACAAATAAAAACAATAAAAACATTTTTATTATAATCCAAGTTTAATGCATCTTTCAATTCTTTTAACAAATCCTGTTAAACTAATTACATAAATATGTAAACAACGGGAAATAACTTTGCTGGTTGGTCATGAAATGTAAGTGCATATAAGTAAAAAGGGGGCTTTTTAAAAAGTCCAAAAAGTAAACTATTGAAATATGCTGGTCTGTCCTAACAAACAACGATGTATACATTGTATTTTGTTAAAGCATCAAAGGCCAGGAGCATATTGTTCTTGATACCTTTTGGCTTCTTTTAGTTTTGGAAAATAACTTGTGTTCTACTTTGAATATATGATTACCTTCAAAGAAGTTCAATTTTTATATCTCTGTCATATCCATGTGTGCTCAACTGAATGTCTCACTATAGTAAGTTTGATTGCTTATTTAAAGGTATAAATGCAATATCTGTAATTGAAGAAATGTTGACCGAGATAACGCCTAACAAATTGTCAATGTGAATTACTGAAACGGTAGATCAGAAATGTAAAGAAATTTATAGCGAATTCCTATTTGTTAATACAAAAGTGCGTCTCCAAATAGTCTGATTATTTGGTATATCTATGCTTGTTATTTGATCAAATATTGATAATGCTAAATACATGTAATATACAAATAATGCAAAGTCTGAGGCAGAATATTTTTAAAAACTTGTGTCATGTTTACTCAATTTTTCATTAAGAAATAAAAACTATTTCCATTTTAGACCTACTAATGAACTACATAATGCGTTATACATAGTCGTATACATTATATAAAAACAGATTAAGGAAACAATAAATTGATTTATTCTACATCAATGATAAAGAAATTACCAAGAGCAATGGACATGAATGTACATAGAACAAGACACAAGGTGTATTTTTCATGAATGTTTACACTCGGTAATTGTCAATATTTGATCTCTTTATCATGTTATTTTTTCAATGACAAGGTGTTGAAATAAGAGAACATTAAGAATTCAGTAAATTTAACATATAGAAACATATACTATTTTTAAAACCATGCTGCGGGGGAACTACACACAAGGCGAGCAAAATCACTTGGATTCGTGAAGTACACTTTTTTCTTACTAATGTTATTATTTTTTTCTGTTTGAGCTAATTCATCTAAGATATTGAATTTCTAATCTTAAACAGTGTATTTCGAATCTCGAATTTCACGTAAGCCTTTTGGGCTTTCGAATAATATACCTTTCATATGATTATACTTTTTTATAATATAAACTTTTAACATTTGATAGGTTTGGAACATATAAATCATGCAAATATATACAAAAAAACTTAGGTTAATTTGGCCAAATATAGCAAGAATTTACCTTTGAAACCTTCTATCTAAAATGGATATCACTCGCCGCTATGTTTTATAATATATATCTAAAATATATATATTTAAAAACTATTTAGACAAGATGCCTTAAATTTATAAAATTTTGATATTCAGAAAATTCATTTCAAATCGAATTGTTAAATCAAATACATATTTTTAAAACATAGCAATTTTAAGTGCAAAAAGGTCAAACAAAAATTTAACCAGATATTTAAACAGAAATCATTCTTAATATTTCTATTCAGTTTGATCATTATGCATAATTCATAGCAATTTTCTGATGTAATTATTTCTCTAAATTAAAATGTCAACCTGTCTGAAATTTGATTTTAGGTGCAAAAAGGGTCAAATTAAAAATGCCATTTTTCAGTGGGAAGACTGACTCCCCTTTTTCTTTCTAATTTTTAAGTACATTGTGTCAACAGATTTCAATGGTATGTTTCTCAAAAAAAATTTGATACAACATCATTGAGGAATGAGAAACCTCAAGATCCTTTAATTCAATAAAAGTTGGCCATTAATACATTTAAAGCTTTGTTGTGAATAACAGACATGGTACTAGATGAACTCGGACTCTTACTTGCAAAATTATCTTTCAATTTCAAAAGATACAAGTCGTGGGGTTTTTCTTCCTTCAAATATACTTATAAATTTATTTCGAAAATTAAAGTGATAATCTTCACTTGCAAAAAAATAAATATATTGCTTGAATATCAAAATATATATGTTTTCCTGCTGATTTTAAACCGTCAAATCATCATCATTATACAAAAATTGATTTATGAGCGACATATACAATTTACAGGCGTTTCATCATATACATGAATAATTAATCAAGTTAATCTTGATTAGACGAGGGGTTGTTGTTAGAGTGTTACAAAAGTGGTTATAAGGATATGCCTTTTTCAGTTACATCTGCTGAAAATTTGAATTATTTAACTGCAATAATAATCTTGCAACTACTTGCAAGATTTTCCAGTTTTCAAGCATATAGCCTACAGGTTCTGATGTTTAAAACTATTTTGATAAATGCACAGGGCAGTCTTACATAATTAAAAAACGTATCTTAGCTACAGGTGTTGTAAAAATGCTACTTGTAATTGCTCTTAAAAAAAAACAAGAAAATTTAGCTGGGGAAATGGGTATACAAGATTGCGAATGATTTTGATAAAAAAAAAACAATACGAGAGTATATATCAATCCTTTAGTATTTATATATCTACTACTTTTTCCAATATCAATTGTTTTTATTTGCTCTTACGGGATCTTCTTTTTTGACATTTGTTTATGTTAGTATTATATAAACTACAATGTTATTAATTACTTCAACTATCTTCTAAAGGTTGTGGAATTATTTTAAATGCTGTAAAAGATGATTAATGGAAAAATTAAATTATTTTAACAATGATATTTTGTGTGCATTGTTGAACGAATCTTTAAGTGTTGAAAAATAGCTATTGCCATAAGAAATTGACCAACAGCGGTTTTCATTCTCTTAAAGACCGAGAAAATAAGCACCGCCTTCAAATTTACCTGGTCAGTGAACCCCTGTCAATCAACTGAATTGAGGCCCCAGATTGGATGTTAGAAAATGATTGACATTTGTTTACTTGTCCTGTGTATACCATGTCTAGCGCTCGAGACGATCGTGCAATTAACTTTTGTCTTTTGATGCATACCGTAACGATAAAACGCCACGTCTAATCATGCTAATAGCACTATAAGCAAAGGAAACTACTGCCGACAGAGATTAAATTTTCTACTCTTGAAAAGTGAAAGATAAGAGTTGAAATTTACTCATACTTACTTTGTTCCATACCAAACGCGCTGATCACTTATACAAGTTCACGTGGCGCTGATCATCCATGAAAACGTCTTTTTACAATAAAGATGTTTATTTGTGAAAAATTGAGAATAAATAATTAAATTACATCAAATCTTGTGTCCACGATTTATACGTATCACATTTCTTTGAGAAATTTCACGAGCCGATACCGGAAGAGAAACAAGTACAGACAACTCTGGTACATGCGCAGCTGGTAGAATTATTGTGCACATTAGCAGCTGATCGGAGAAGTTATACAAACGTATGTTGCATGAATGTTGCTTTAGTATTTGAGTACGGTACGATGATCGTACATTGCATAAAACATCGCGATCCCGTCGGAAACTTGTTTACACTAGAGACAGATTTTCCCCATGTCGCACGCGGTTCTTCATGCTTTCATTCATTTCAAAGATCGACTAATTGTTTTTCCTCGTACCTATATAAATACGATAATTTTCTAGATTATGGGAAAAACTATTTTTAGAGCATTTTAACACCCGTATAAACAAGCGAGCGTGTCTCCCTCGGGGCTTCACACCTTTATCAATTAGGCTCCACCCCCACCTGAACTTACCTGAGGTAAACCGACCGGTAGAAAACCTCGGCCTTTAGCAGAATACAAACAAAATTATAATAATAATTTTTGGATTAAGTATAAAAGGAAATTTGCTATTTAAATATTTATTATGTTTGTCCATTATAAGTCGATAGAATAAGCTATGAATTTGGAGAAAAAAACCCTTTCAAATTGTTTTTATTCACACAGGTGGTATAAAATTGGCAAGCAGTTGAATGCTTTTTGTTACTACTTAAATGTGCAAAATGTATAACATGTGTAAACTATTTTAAACCTAATCTAGGTAAAACGTAATTGAATTGTCTTGAACTTTATCAAATCAGTTATTCCTATTCAAGGATGAATTTTCGGGTCTTAAATGATAACGTATGGTAGTTTATATTTGTTATTTAAAAAAAACCCGATGAACTTTGCTTAGATGAATTAAGTTTAGGTGGGGTTTTATTATCATACAGTTTGACAAACATTGAAATACTTCTTTTTTCGTCATTGATGTGATTTTATAATATTAGATCTCTTATATCGATACTGAAAACTCTAAGACTAAATATAATATTTTGTAATGAAATACTTTAATTGCATTTCAACAAAGAAAACATCCCTATCATAACCTAATATTCCAACGGTTTCTATAATCTACACATTTAGATATTGAAATAACGGAAAAGGGAAAAATTTTGCTGGTTATCTATGTAATGTACGTGCAGAAGAGTAAAAAAAGGAGCTTTTAAAAAAAAGTCCACAAGAATGAACTATTACAATATTTTGGTCTCTCTTAACAAACAAATATTTATTTTCGTTAAAGCATTAAAGACCATGAGCAAATCGGCCCTGATGCCTATTGACATCTTTCAATTTTGGAAAATAAATTCTTCTTCACTTTGAATATATGATTACCTTCAAAGTAGTTCATTTTTGGTTATCTTTTATTATTTTCATGTTTGCTCAACTTAATATCTCTCTATGGTGATATTGATTGCTTATTCAAAGAAATAAGTGTAATATCTGTAATTGAAGAAATGTCGAACAGAAATTACACTTAACACGTTTGAAATGTGAAATACTGAAATGGTAGATCAGAAATGTAAATAAAAGTATAGCAATTTCCTTTTGATATAAAAGTGCGTCTCCAAATGGTCTGATTAATTGATAGAACTATAAATATCATTCAATCGAATAATAATGATGTTAAATGATAAAGCCAAAAAAAACAAAAAAAACAAAAAAAAAAACCCAAAAACCACAAGATATAAGGCAGAATATTTCTTAACTTGTGTCAAGTTTTCTTGTTTTCATTGAAGAACAAAATACATTATGCCCATTTATAGGCCTAACAACAAACGACAAAATGAACATCCACTGTACATATGGAAACAGATTAAGGAAACAACAAAGTTCTCTACTCTTCTAAACTGATTCATTCTAAAGGTCAAGGATAAAGAA
The DNA here is from genome assembly GCA_016163765.1 of Magallana hongkongensis. Lineage (NCBI taxonomy): Eukaryota > Metazoa > Mollusca > Bivalvia > Ostreida > Ostreidae > Magallana > Magallana hongkongensis. The sequence continues at coordinate 4,816,943 of WFKH01003881.1, read as the reverse complement.
ACTACTAAGAACTATAAATAGCAGACAATGTACATAGAACAAAACATAAGGTGTATTTTTCATGAAAGTTTGCACTCGGTAATTGTTATTATCATTTTGATCACATTGTCAAGGTTGATTTTAAATAACAAAGTTTTAAAAAAGTTAGCAATAAAAAGTCAGTACCTTTCACATCACAAACCATATCCATATATAAACCATGCAGCATAGCATTTGATGTACCTTAATCTATGCATTCATATAACTAAAAAAAAACACGAACTTGGTTTTTCGTCATCTTCTTCATTAAATATCATCTTTGGCAAAATGAAGCCAGAGTCTCAAAAAGTCCATTGACGAATGGAAACGATAGAATACGGTCAAAGGGAATATTATCTTTAAAATGACATTCCAGGAAGGACCGGTGTAATACTGTTGTTGGAGATAGGTGAAGACTGGTTCGCGGATCTCAGCAATGCTTCCGTACATCCAAAGACCGAAATTCATAACAGCAAGAGCGAAACAGCTGTGTTTGAGGCTATTTTTAGCGTGGCAGGTACATCCACTATCTCTACTTATGTTATGCACCGGCTCATTTGTCACATCGTATCTGTTGATTGCTAACAGAAACCAGGTTTGTAAAAACGCAAGAGTGAGTCCAAGGATGTTTTGACCAAATGTAATCGTTTTATGCGTCAACGAAATAGATCCAAGCTCAACAACTGCAATTGAATTCAGAAGATGGTACAGATTATTTCCAAAAGCAGTTACCAACAACGTAAAAGATTCAATATGTATACTATGGTCGTTAGATCTCTTTAACCTGGACATACGTTTTAAAACAATACAAGCAATGAGAAGCCCTATCATTGCCGCGAATAGAATTGCAACAAGGACGACATAAAATGTAAACTCGAGAGGAACACCATTCGAATCATCAATCAAGGAGCATTTCAAAACCACTTGCAAGGAAAATACAAACACACCAGCCTCATAAATTATCAGAAACAAACTAATAAGGAGAGTCATTTTCCAGCTTCGCCTGTATCTGACATCTTCCAAAGCCACTGGAAAAAGGAATCCAATGGCCATCATAGTATATTCAATTGTAACGGGAGCAAATATAACTTCCACGATTCCTGTATGTTCAAAGCATGTGCCTTCGGTTTGATTGCTCGAAATAGTATTGTTTTCTTTAAAGTCGTGTCTTTTATCAAATATTTCAGAAGACTCAAAAAAGTAAGCATTCATCCAACTACAAGCGTTTGTTATGATGATGATCATTCGCAGAACCTTTCCTCCATTTGAGATCTTTTTGTCATAATATTGAAGGAATGTAAGAACAATCACTTGCGCCCATATGAAGAAAATGGACACAGCTAAATACAACGTTAACAATAAAGGTTTAACTCGATCAGAGTGCAAATGCTCGGCATACGTAAAAGTGTTGTGTGTGTATCCGCAGGCAAAAAGGATGAACAGGAGAAAACGTATCACCATTCCCGCATTAGTTTTTGGGATCTGCTTTTTGTATAGCTCCTTTATAAACTTCATGATCTGGGAGTGCCCTTTCATCGTCAATTTAAAATCCACTGCATTCAAAATCAAGTTGACAAAGAAGGCAATGATTGCAATTGATCCGATAGAGAAATAAACAACCATTGTTATTATTACTTCGACATTGTCTTGAAATGCAATGTTGGCCCATCCCGATCCAAAAATCACAAGAGGTATGGCAATGAACAGCAAGCTCAAAGACATTAAGATAGGGCCACTTCCTGAAAATAAGATTAAATTATTATGATAATATAGATAAAAGAAAAATATTTTTGACTGGCAGATACGCGACTATTAATAAGATGGTATACAATATATTTCATACCTGTAGAAGGATCAGGAATATATTTTCCATCTTCTTGAAGGTCTGTAAGTCGACAAAATAAAAAAAATCAAATAAAATACCAAGTATGGAATGATATCAGAAGAGTGTAATAATTAAAATCCATCCACTTTTTGGTATAAACCATAGATAAGAACTTTTTTTTATTAACGTGTTATACATTTCCCATATTAAACTGTGGAACTGCTGTATACCAAATACCTTTTTCTACAGACAAATTGTTATTGGAAACATTATCTCCATCAACAACAGTAAGATGAATAGAAGATATCCGGGTCTTTTGGGAATTCAAATCATTGTGTGATTGAGTCATTCCGTTGCTGTCTACTTAAAACAAAAAACAATAGAAGAAAGTTTAATAAACTAAATTGATTCATTTTTTTCTCCAAATTCTACTTCTGTCTCCTAAATGCAAATGTATATGTTTTCTATATTATGAAACATCAAATATAATGCAAGAGACACTGGGAAAAGCACTGTCAAATTGATGCGATGTAATACATATATCTATAAACCAAACGACAAAATATTGCAAATCATTTTTACTATTTTTTTTTAACTTAGATGCTCGAATATTGTCATCATGTGACATTTTACAGTTAGCTTTGTTGACATACTTAAAATTAAAACACCCAAAACAGAGTTTTGATTGATTCCTGATCGTTTGAAATAATAGGTCCATACACGCTATGCTGGCCAGCGGGTCAAAACCGACCAATTGAGAAGAATCTCAATTGGAAAAGAATATCTCAGTCATGAAGAAATAAAATATGAATGAATATTGCTTTATTTTTTGTGCTATTCTTGCACATAACATTCTGTTGAAGTTACCTTCTTTAAAAACCATAAAAGTTTTTTTTAATTTTTTTGTAGTGTTACTCTTTTTGTTCGACTTTATTGGCAGATGTTTATTTTACATGGTTCTCTTTTTCATTTAGGCATTCTATACGATCATGTTGACATACAGAATATCCATGTTGATATTCAACTGACTTTAATTAATGCAATTTAATTATGTGGAAGACAACATGGGATGCTGTGTGAAGCTCTTAAATATGAGCTATTTAGTAAGTGGAAAGGAAAACAGATATCTTATCAATAGATCTTACTTACATAGAAAAGTACATCAGTGCTTACGTTGAATGAAAATATACCTCAATTGTATCTAGTGAGATAAAAAGTTTAAAGTCACAATTTATTTGACAATGAATGCAAGGCATATATTTACTTTCAACTAATTATATTTCTCCGGCACACTATGGCAGATAAGTAAAAAGGATCTTGAATGCTGGAGGCAAATAAGTTTCAGCAGAAAATCACAAAGGTAAGTAAAAAGGTTCAAGTTTGGTTACAGTGACAGGTGTCTAGACGCTCCACAAAGATTAAAGCTATATTTAAGGTTATAATTAGAAATGTTTAATACTCAAAAAATCATTTTTTTTTTAACAGAAAACTATTGATTTATCGATTGGCTTTGTTCGTCACGATTAAGAGAAATAGTTCGACTTTATTGTATTGGAATATAACAAACACGAGGTATGAAATTAGTTTTTAAAAAGACACAATGGATGAGTTTGCCATCTTTGTGAGAATGTGTATTTCTATATATTGTTCAAATATTGTTCAAGTTAGACAATTGATAATTTTGCTTGACATCCGGTCTTTGCAAACATCTTAAAATTCCGTGTGTTCCTTGGTGAGAACTTTTTAAAATTAAATATAATGACATCCAGTTCAACACCTTTAACACCATGGATGCTTTATTAAAACTTGATTTCTATTGTAAAATTAATTCTCAAAAACAATACATCTGTTAGATTATAATATTGTTACTTCTATAAAAAATGCCTATGTTTAGATCTTTTTATTTATTGAGGCTCATTATTTATTCAATTATTTTTTTTTTTCACTTTTGATTATGTTTTAAATTTTAGAAACAAGACTTAGATCTATGTTGTTAATTCTGAAACCAGATCTAAGTAAATTGAAATAATTAAATTTTGATATACGTATTCAAATACTAATCCTGCAAAAATATATGTTTATTTGCGGATATTTAAATTTAAAAAACTACATATTAACGTTCATTCATTAAAAAAAAATAAATTTGTGCACGTCTTAATTTAGAAATATAAGACAATGCAAATTCATATGTAGCCCTTACTCGTAACAAGATTTAACATATCTTTTGATAAGAAAAACAAAAGAGGAAACACACTAAAAAACAATTATCATTATGGTTGAAAAGGCAACGGATATCTATTCACCCAACAGTTCAAAAAGCGATGGACGCTTGATTAAAATCATCATCAACTTTTTTCCTCATTAATTCAATTAAATGTTTCAAATTATATTTTTTTTAAGTTAAACGTTTACATACACATCTTACCGGTTAATTAATGCACCAAAACTTACGCTATGTTACTATGATGTTTCTTGCAATACAAATGTATCAGAAATAAATGGTGAATGATCTACAATAAGCTGCCAAAGTTATGATTTCAATACAATATTCCATAAATACAGAAGAATTTTACATATAGCAAATAAACATTTTAAACAATGAAGAAAAGATTACTTACTTGTGGCATCCATCACTTTCAGACACAAGAGTCAGGTAATATTGAAGTTCTGATCATCACAGAATATACATTCTATACTTATAGAAAACCAATGTTTGCTCAATCTGCTAAAAAGGAATGGAAAAAAGGCGGCAAACTCAACAAACCATGTTACGTAATCAATCCTAACTGAAAATTAATAAAATTCTTCTTGAAAGATAATCCATAAACTCTCATATTTTCTTTGGTTATATAATTCTGAGCAATTGGGTATTATTGATAATTAAACATACGATTCATTTTGACCAATTTGGATGCACTGCTGTGATCTATGTATTTGGATATAGCCCAAAGTTTTTGTTCAAAAATAAAATTTCCACTTTGCAGCATAGGCTTCCGAAATTTAAAACACCTTTCACATTTTAAAAAACGTGATTAAAATGCCTTAAGTTGGGTTTTAAATGGAAGAGGTGGTACCGTCAATGATAGATCTTCTTGATTAACAATTTTGAGCAAACAAAAATTAAGGAAAGACATTTCTCGATATTTGTAAAATGATTCAAACGGCCTTGAACTCGAGTTCTGAGTATGTGGTAGAAACGAAATTGGCCTAGATTCCCGCAGAGAACAAAATGAAGGACACACTGAGTACATGTATTGTGAAGAAAAATCTATCATGTCAATAATAAGATTGAGTTCATTTACATTGTATTTCTCGGTCAGTTTATAATAATTGAACACAGCTCTCAATATTGTCACGAATGTTAAAAAGGCTATTTTAATTTAATGGATCCTTTAACTTTAAATTAATTTTAAATGAGGTTTTTTTTTCATTCATAATATATTTCTTTTATAATGAACAAAGTGTATAACCGTGATTTTTCAATTTTTATAATAGATTACGTATCTGTCCATGAAAATTGCAATTTTGTTGATGTTTTTGTACATTTACCTGCCATTTTTGTTATTGTTCAGAAAACCTTTGTAATGTACAAACGGAAACAAAGTGTAAAATTGGGAAATATTCATTCAAGTTTGCAAAATAAATCACGAAAAAACGAATCCCTTTTTCATCGAAATGTCATTTTTATATGCATTTGTTGAAAATTTTGCTGCAATTAATAATAAAATTTTTTCACGCGATGAGCTTTATATTGCGAATTTAATTTAATTTCATGTATATAAAAACACACCTATGATCATATGTGCAAATCTCAATGCAGTGCACGTGATTTTGCAAGAAGAAAAAAACCCAAACATTGCCATATACCCATTTTCAAAACAGTCAATACATGCAGTTTATAATACATTACTTTTATAAGAAAGACGCTTAACTTTTATAGTACATGTATATTACTTTAAACTGTCACAAGAACAGAGATTACGTCTGTTTTGTTTTTTTAATTTTTGGGGGGTGGGTTTTTTTTATTTTCTTTTTATCCGGCAGCACATAGATGTTTTATTTATACTGTTATATGTTAGCTTTTAAAGGTATATATTATTTCATGTATAAAAAAATGTCACCCATGATCATTTTGTGTGCAAATTTCAATGCAATGATTTTGCAAGAAAAAAAAACCAGGTATTGCCTGGGTATATCCATTTTCAAATCATTCAGTATAAGTCAGTACATTTTATTATATACCTTTATAAGAAAGACACGTGCACTAAACTTTTATTGTATATTAGCATGAACTGCCATAGGAACAGAGGTTATGTTTTTTTTTATTTGTGCTCTTTTTTTTTTTTTTTTTTTTCAATTTCCTTTTACCCAGCACAATAACGTTTCATTTATACTTTTCAGCATTTAAAGATATATATTATTTCTCTTGTTAATTAATTAAGAGCTTTTAGATATGTCGTTCAAATGCTACACCACCCTACGTAAATTTTTATCAAGCTTTCTAAAACATAACAAAAATACCATCTTGCTGTAGAATAGCATGCCTTGCTGTTAGGCTACCTATAATACCATGTTATCTTACCCTGTATAACATTAGGTTTAATATGTTATTTAGCCTATAATATAACGCTAATGCTAGATATTATATATACCTATTTACTGGCTATGAGGACGTTTATTGTTCCCCCGAGACAGCAACTATTTCCCGAGGCGAAGCCAAGGGTAATAGCTGCTGTTGAGGTAAAATAGGTATTTTATTATACCGAAGAAAACTTTATTTCTCGGCGATGCAGATTTTCTTAATGGTAAACAAATTAAAGTTATATAATCACGCTTATGATTTATCTAACCTGCTATATAATCACGCAAATGCTATAGATAACCTGCTATATAATCACGCAAATGCTGTATATAACCTGCTATATAATCATGCTAATGCTATATCTAACCTGCTATAATATCAATTGTAATGCTACCTAATTTGCTATAGAATCACAGTTGATGGTATCTAAATACTATTTTTACTGGATTACAGGAGACATATGTGTCTATTGGATTGGAAAAGTGCTACAAATATTAAACCGATCAATTTGCCCTTTTGTCTATATAATAGTGCACATAGAAGTGCAAAATCAATTACATACAGGTCTTCTGCACTCGTGAAAACTAAAAAATTCACAACTAAAATCATTTGTTTAGCCACTAAAAATGTACTTTCTAAAATATTCTTGCTTATTTGTAATGAAAATCACCATGAATTCATTGCAATTGATCTACATGTATAAGATGGAGATGAACTTTACCAAGAGAAGAAATATGCAAGTAGATTCGGTATTTTCCCCGCAAATTACATAATCAATATATGCATTACAACTTCATTTGATGAGTCTTCTGGCATATAGTTGACAAACCCCTTTAAGGAGAGTGGACATGCGGAGGGAATGGTTTATATAATTCATATTTATTGAAAAATTAATTTATGCAATACATAATGTCAAAGTAACATAGCCATGTTTATAGCGTCACTTTTATTTGTTGAGAATTGAAAAGCATATTAAAATAAAATTAATTTCAATATATATCTACAAGATTAACACAGAAACCCTTCATATAAAAGACTTTGAGGATATCATAATTTAAATTCAATTCATTTATTTGCCAATCAATAGAGGAATTTCTTTGCCCACATTTCTTAAAATATGACAAGGTTTTCTATTTTTTTCAAACTCCAATTATTAGACATCACAATTAACGGCTCTCATCGATCTCTAGTCTATGCAAAAGGAACAACGTGATCACTGTATGGAAAGTGCTAATCGAAAATGTGGTTGATTTGGATCACTAGATATATATTGATTTAGGTACTCTTGTGTTTGTTTTAAATGCAGTTGTTCAAAGGGGATTAGGAAGGTTAAAGATTTCGGAAAAGTTGGTTTTGAGTTACTGTGAAAAATCTTAATTGTTACTCAATTTTCCCGAGAAGCTTAACCAAATTTTAATGAACAGCGTTGTTATAAGAAAACGACCTACACTGTACCATTTGTTTGGGTTAATGCTATAATTTGTTTGCAACGATTTTTTGCGATTGCTATACTTTTTTGGCCCATCCGTCCAAAAAACAACGAATGAAGTTTTATCGATTTTTGCTGATATTATGATGATTTCAACATGATATGGGTTTTGATAATCAATAACGAGGCATTATTAGTTGAAAAAGTGTTAAAACAGTGCAATTAATCGTAGAATTGATTTTGTTGGTGTTTTTGCGATAATTGATTCGCGTTTTTGTTATTGTTGAGTCGGATTGAATGGAAGTGTTATGCTTGATTTGGGTATATATCAGTTAGTGTTATATTAAAATTACTTAAATCTTAAACAATGTAAGGAATATTTCCAAATGTACCTATTGCAACAATTCTACGTCAGCAACACATTGTATCACTGTTTATACTATCATATTTATTTTAATTAAGGACAAGTTTTGTTTTAATCAAAAATGAACATACAGTATCGTGTGTCGCTATTTATGTTAAAAAATATCACAAATCTAATATTATCATTATAAACTGTTTGACTGTAAAAGTTATCAAAATTTCATTTATTTGTCGTGACCTTTTGGTTGGAGTCAAGTGAAGTCGTACCCAAACCGACTCGTACTCAAACAGGCTAATAATCCATTGGTCCGATGGTAAACAATGATACTTGGGTTGTAAATATAAAAGATAATCTGTTAAGGCTAGGTTTTGATATAATTACAATAATTAAGAAATTATGGGATAAATGAATGTAGATTTTTGATAATATAATGTCATCTCCTATAAGTTTGCCAAAGATCGAGGTTCTTGTATCAACATGTGATAGAAAATTTCTGTTTACATGCAATCTTATCTTTAAAAAATCGATTAATTATATTGATATATTTATAAATTCTTCTCACTCTTTGATAGCTGCAGGTCTGTAGCTCCCGGTCTAAAAAATTCGGATGGACGACCTGGGAGCTACAGTGCCTCCCATAGTAAAAAACTGAAATTTACGGCGCAAAAAAATTTGCGCTAGTTTTGGACTGATTAACCTTATTTTCACACAAATTCTGTAGAAAATATTAGTACCATTAAATTCTTCAGTCAATTTACTACAGATATCGGTACTTTACTTGTCTCAAACTTTCTCTTAAACACGCTAACTGACCTCGGAAATTGAAGTATGTTAAATTCACGTCGAGATCGAGAGTCGCCATTTTTACATGTAAACAAACTGTACCACTTCACTTTACGGGGCTGGTGATGGTGTTTAAAAGAATATCAGAGGCAAGTAAAATGTTCAGATCTGTAGTAAAATGGTTGAGAAATTTTTTGGAATTAAGTATTTGTATAAAATGTGTTCGGAAATAAGGTTAATCAGTCCAAAACTAGCGCAATTTTTTGTGCGCCGTAAATTGCAGATTTTTACTATGGGAGGCACTGTAGCTCCCAGGTCGTCCATCCGAATTTTTTCAGACCGGGAGCTACAGACCTGCAGCCAACTCTTTGATGGCAGGCATAATATTATAACTGAAGTCATTTTTTACTTGGACAATTTGATTACAAGTCTGTTTGGGTACGAGTCAGTTTGGTTACGAGTTGACTGTAATTCTTTTGGTTAGCACCCACCCCCACCCCACAACAGTTAAAAAAAAAACCCATAACGAAACAGAAACGCTATACAATCACACTGTTCATGAAACTGACTTTAGTATGCTAACATCTTTATATAAATAATGTTCCTGAAACCACACTCGCATAATGGCGTCTTTCTATGAATATAAAGTAGTATCGTTTGGATTGTAAAATTGAATATTCTTACATAATTTGTAGAGCTAAGTATCAAATGCATAATACGCAATACTTGAGATCTATCCGAAAAAAGTATAGCCGTCATGACAACAAAGGGTACAGTACAGGCAACGCGGATCCCGTATTTCCAGCGCCCCGCCACGGTATTTAACACATCGAGGTAATCGGCTAGGTGAGACAGGTATACCGCGTTCCTATCACGGTAAACTCATCACCTACTGTCCCCGCCACGGTAAAATTATCGATGGAAAAGTATCGTATACAAGCGGGAGTTGCTCTCAAATCAACAATTAATCAACTTTATTTAAACCATTGTACTTTGTTTTCTATTTTTGATACTTATGTGTGTAGCATTTTAAATTATGGATGTGAAGTTTGGGGTTCCCACAAAGGACAAGATATTGAAAAGGTCCACCTTGAGTTTTTACGCTTTGTGCTTGGTGTTCGTAAAACTACAAATATAACTATGTTATACTTTGAGACTGGGCGTCTACCTTTGTATCTCATACGTATTTATCGAATATTTAAGTTCTGGTTTAAATTATTGCAGTCTGAAAATTGTATATTAAGAGCTGCTTATGACTGGTCATATTGTATTTGTGAAAACGAAAAGCAAAATTATCAAAGCTGGGCAAAATTTATTAAGGACCAATTAAATAATTTGGGACTTGGCTACATGTGGAATGACCAAAGTAATTTAAACAGTCGTATTTGTTTACCAATCATTCGGAAAAGACTTAAAGACAACTTTATTCAAACGTTGCATAGCAAGATGCAAATGGAAACAAAATGTTTTATTTACAAGCATCTAGTTGATAATTTTTGCTTACAGTATTATTTAGAAAAATCAATACCAAAGTTGTACAAAAAATGTATTTCCAAAATGAGGTTGTCCTCGCATAATCTGCTTATTGAAACAGGTCGTCATAAAAATATACCAAGAGACAAAAGATTTTGTAAAACTTGCATTAAAGATATTGAAGACGAATATCATTTTATACTTGTATGTCCAATGTATTTAGCATTAAGAACAAAGCTGATAAAAAAGTATTATTGGTGTAAACCATCCATGTACAAATTAATACAGCTACTAAGTGTTAACAATATCAAAGAATTATGTAATTTAGGAAAATTCATTTACAAAGCCCTTACACTCAGATTGGTTTGCACTATTTATTATTCAACCATTTGCTGATTTAAATTGTTATTATATATATAAGTGTTTTTCCTGTGTGTATTTTTCAGTAATCTGTATATCATTCTCCAAATACAAATTTTGTAAACATTAATTTGTGTAACAATATGTAAGAACTGACCGTCCATTCTTGTCTAAATACTCTTGTGTGTGTATTGTTTATTATTATAATAAGTGCTATAAGACGTATGTCTTTCGCAATAAAGAAATTGAAATTGAATTGAGTTATCTCCCCGAATTACAAAATAAATTGCATGGTTATTTATATGACGATTTTTAACCAGATTTTGACAGAGGTTATAATCGAAATACTTGGAGCCTTTTTTAATATTTTTAAAATTTCATAGCTATTAATTATTAAAGTAATTAATTAAATAGTTGTGCACTAATTGCAAATAAAATATTTGCGAGTCATTATTCCATAATCATATTTTAAAGAGGTCATTAAAAAAATAAATTATCATGTAATGATTTTAATTGTCTTTAAAATTATGTGTCAGGAGGTTGCTTGTGTTCTCTTAGCAATTAATTGGTCTGCCTACATTTGATTTTTTTATTGTTGAAGTTCATGCGTGTCAACTAATGATGAACAGGACTCATTGACGCATCAAAATGATTAAAAATTAGGGCTTCCCATAATTAGCACCGCGGTATTTTTTGCACGTTTGGTTCATTTCCTACAAGGTCTTCTTGGAGTAAAGAACTGTTTCAAGTGAATTAACGTTTTAGTGATTTTGTGTTGCGTTCGTTTAAGTATGGCTCCTCGGCATTCTTTACTTATCATGTCTGATGTATTGTTTTCATTTCACATAAAATGATTACGTATTTTATTCACGTTTTCAAAACTTCTTATCAGTTATTTTAGAAATTTAATCAAAGAATCATCTACACCCGTAACAGATTTCATGCAACTGTGGATATACATATAACTATTATTTCAAAGATATTTTTTTAATATTATCTACATGTAGGAGAGATTAAGACCTATAATTTTTTTCGATTTTTCAATGATTTTATACATTTCCTGCTCTAAACATGCATGTTTTACGGCTTAGTCTCTCGATGCTCAAGACAGTACTGTTACACTAGTACGTGTCAAACACGTGCTACACGGTGAAAGTTTACCATACGATCAACGGCATATGAAAAATATTTCTTTTCCCCCTTAAAATACTAAATGATTATTGGTATCATTTTATGTGTGCATGTTGAATATGAAGC
>WFKH01003881.1:4783816-4804452 GCA_016163765.1 Magallana hongkongensis | reverse complement strand
TCAATTTGTCTGCACCGCATTGGTGTGTCATAGGACCGACGACATCCAAAAATAAGCATTCAATGCTTATATTTATATTCATACTGATGTTTTTTTTTTGTATGAAATATATGTGTATCGTCGCTGTAAAGCCCTTATATACGCTCTCAGTCAGGGATATGAAACATACATTGAACAGCCATATTAACATGTTATTTAGTACGCTTCCGCGGCTAAAAATATAGTGCCAGAAACTTTGTAGAGAAAAATCTTTTTAATTAAGGAGTAGATATAATTTAATGATTTTTTTTCAAAAGTACACATCAATGGTTATGTAAGGTTGAACGTTTCATTCAATCTTACAAAAATAAATATACTCAAAACACGTGGTGACGTTTTTATTTGTGCTCATGGCGCATGAATAAGCAAAGCGTATTCATAGGAAATTGAACGTCGCAGATTTCCAATGCAAACATAAGGGGAAATATACACTGAATGTAAATATATTACAAATGAATGTACGTAAAATTACGCCTAAACGCATTCTCTCTCTCCTCTTCTGTAAGATAGAAAATGGGCGGTGTTTGTACGGTTAGACGAAGCCGTATGCAATTTAGAGGTTTTATTTTGTCTTGAACAGGTGTGAAAACCCCCAAGGGCATTTCGTTTTCTACCCTGGGTTTGTTAATCACTATACACAGGAAATGATCGCGACTTAAACTTAATATACACAAGAAAGGAAATGTGTTCATACACATGAAACTAGCCTGCATTTGATTTTTTTTTTTAAATAATTCGATATGTATGCATTAAATAACAAGTACAGTTTCCCATATTGTTTTTTGATGAGAAATAATTATTTCCTTCCATTTCTTGGAAAGAATAACGAGCACGACTATCGCATACTGACATAACACGATTCAATGTGCTTTAAAGCAAAAACAACTTTATATATGTATGATAATTTTATTATTAAAAGGAAAAATTGATTTGTTAACTTAAAGTTGATTCCCGACACCTGTTCATTTCACAATTGACGACATACACATGTATTGACAGTTTACGGAGCTATGCGTGTGTATAAAATGAGAAGATGAAATTGCTCCGCATTTACAAGTACATCTGATGAAAATATTTAATCTTAAGATTGTTTTAAAAAGATTAACAACTAATAGAAATAATAACTGAAATAAGCACACCAAGAAGTCATATAAAGAGGTATGTGTTCTTATTGACACAGCACAGAATTTACCAGCGTAATAATCTTGTTGATATGTGGTAATTCTAATGTATTTTCCAATTTTATGAAATTCTATTTTATAAATCTAATCTATTAATTCAATATTAATGTAAGCCACAATTGATTAACAATGTAACTGTTATGCTAAAATCTGAAGTCGCAGATTTCACGTGGATTTACGGGACCCGCATTGCCTGAAATGTGCAGTATAAGTAAGTAAAAACAACAAGCAGCAGGACTAACGGTAAAACAAACCGCCGCGGTGTCATCACGGTCGCTATCAATACCGCGATCAAAATCGCGGGAATGATAAAAATACCGTGGCGGTAACGCGGGCCAATACGGTGTCATGTTGTAAATTTTGAATTTACTGGGTGGGTAGTTGTCATGTTGTAAATTTTGTATTTACACCCACCCAGTAAATTCAAAATTTACAACATGACAACGGGATCCGCGTTGCCTGTACTGTAGCTTTCAAAAAATTACTACGCAAACATAAATTAGCTTTCAAAAAACGAGGGTAGGTATATATTTGGTGTAATTCTCAAGGCAAAAGAGCCTGTGATCGAATTTAATTGTTAATGCTTGGTATATATTTTTTGAATTTATAGCAATAATCATCTGTCCTTGACAACTTCCAAAGTTCACTTAAATGGATGAATAGTCAAACATTAACAATCAGACTCATGATAAACGTCTTCCATAAGTGAATGAAAATGAAAACGAAAGAAAAAATATAATAAACTTTGAAAATAACAATATCACTGCTCAAATAAATTTATGCAGTTTTAATCAAAGTTGATTAAAAGTGCTTAATATTCCATTTTTGTCTAAATGTGCAGACAGTAAATTCGAGATACCCGACAAAATTATAGCCGGTGATCCAAATCGAGCATATCTTCGATTATCACTTTCCATACATTGGTGATAGTGCTGCGGACCTGAATGTTCAATCAGCAAGTTAATTATAAGTTTTGTTTTTCTTGCACAGCTTTTTTTCCCCTAGCAATTACAAAATAGAACAACAAAACGGCATATATTACCATTATGATAGCATTGTTTAACATATTGATTTTGTTATACAAACTTTATTTACATTAAAAGAAAGCAAGGTAATTTAATTTCAATTCACAACTCGTATCAGTTACAATACATGTCATAACATAATGTTCATCAACCCATCACTTACAACTAAATATAATTAATTAAGATACACCAACTTACACAGACGTAAAAGACATACAATTTCAAAATAATTCATCTTATAAAATATCATATTTTCAATCTTTTTATTATGCCTCGTTTTCTAATTGTGAATATTTGACCTTTCCAGACGCTGACGCCATGGACTCCTCATAAGATGGCGGACAACTTGACATCTCGATTGCTGACGAACTCACCGATATGTTTGTCATCCTATCTGTTAAACAAACGTTAAAATAAACGTTTCATAGTCAAAGACAAAAAGTTACGCATGCGCAAAACAATAATTTTTCACTTCATTTAAAAACAAACATTATCCAGTAAGTAAGACCAGAGACATAAATATTTATGTCTCTGGTATGACAATAAATGAAAAATTAAATATTTTGTAAGCTCCACATTCTCCTATTCAAATTATCATATACAATTAAGTTCAGGCACGTAGCATCATGGGGGCCCCCACTTGTTCTGGCAGCAGACATTTTATAAAAATTGAATTTAATAAAAAAAGCCCCCCCCCCCCCCAACGGATTAGGATTTTCATGATTTTGAGAATTTGCGAAATTTCCTTCTTTTTTTTTCTTTTTTTTTTTTTTGCTTATCAAGATTTTTTTGGATGAGGCTGGTCCCCACTTTCAAAAACGATGCTACGTGCCTGAAGTTTGAATGGACAATTTACCGTCACTGATGATTGCGATTGTTCTTTCAGATCTTGATGAGTAAACTGGCCGCGATTTGTGGCAGTAATTCCTTACAACATAGATAATTACTAAGACTAGAATAGTGCCGCCTAGAAGTGTTCCAATGACCGCCCCCGCAATCTGGTCACTATCCCTGAAATCGGTCAACCAATCAATTAATGAATACCTTGTATCAAAATGCATTTGGAATAATAGTTTTCAAATCAAAAACAGTGATTTGCATATACTTTTAAAAGGTGTCTAAGTATATATATTGTCAGCCATTAAGTTTATATATAAGAATTTAATGAACCTGATAAAGTTCAGACATAAATATACTTGAAACATTCGAACAAAAACCCAAAAAATCATGACCGTACACCACCAATGAGTGTATATAGCTGTAATATGTCACACAGTATTAAGTTAAACTCAACAATAAGTATAGTCATTAAACGTCCTACAGCATTGAGCCAACTCACAAATAAGTAAAGTCGTCATATGTCATACAATATTGAGTCAATTCACCAATGAGTGTAGTCATTATTCTTCACACAGCATTGAGTCGTCTTACCCAAAAAACTCACCAATGAGTATAGTCATCATACGTCACACAGCATTTTGTCAACTCACTAATGACTAAAGACATCACATGGCACACAGCATTGAGTCAACTCACAGATGAATTTAGTCACTATACGTCACACAGCATTGAGTCAACTCACCAATGAGTGTAGTCATCATACGTCACACAACAGTGGTCGTCACAACACCGGGCCTGGCAGAAGAAGGTGTTGCCTGTAGCCTCATTGAAACACAGATCCCCGACAACATCTAAATGTCCAAAAAATAGCTATAGTGACATTTCAAAGGAAATTCGGAACTTATTTATACTTTTTATATAATTCAATGAAATCAAATATGTATTGAAAACAAAATCCGCAACTTTTTAAAATAGAATGTCATTATATTGTAAACTTGTGAGCTAATTAAGTTACATAAAGATGATAAAGCATTTGGGACATTACAGGTATACACTACACGAGAATTACCATATCTTATCAAAATAAACAAATACACAAGTTGAAATTCTACTACAGTAATTTTTAAAACAAAATAAATACGAAACTGCATGTACAAATATACATTTATTGTCTATTCGTTTAATACAAAAACCACACAACACAGACTTTCACTTACTTCCTATGTAGAACAACAAGAATATGAAGGTCTCCATTCTAGCTCTGCGCTTTCCTCATCCCGTCCCGTGGGTACCCGTCAGAGCCTGCTGTCACTGGCTCATTGTGTTGATACACGGAGATAACAAGATTACCGACCTTTATCAAGTTACGTGTTGCAATACAGGTGTTATAGTTCAAATAAATATCGGGAGCAGACTGGTACATGTACATTTACATGTTTATATACATGTACATATATTTTGTGTGAACTGGGTGAGGGGTGTTTTATAGGCTCTAATTGTTTTTTATATAATTTTTTAACATCATCACTTTTTAAAAATAAATTTAACAGTTGGGTTCTTATATTTTTAAGAGGAGGGGGAATTGGAGGGGGTGGGAAGTGGGTCAATGACCTACAAATTAAAATACAGCCGAGAGGGAATGTCTACAATCCTCCACCAATCACACTGAGATACGTTGACACTTAACACTTACCATGAATAACTTAATTACTTTTATAGTTCGACAATTATAAATAAAGTTTGACGTTTTTGTGAAAACCACGAATTTTGACCCATAATGGGTCTAGACTTTACTTTAATAGATCAATGATAAAAAAGAATGAAAATTTATCCTTTTAATAAAAGTACATTTCGGGTGGAGTCTAGACCCATTCATACCAAAAATTTACAAACTAGCACAGCAAATGGTCAAGATTAAGGTATAAAACGTCGCGTGGCTTATTTTGGAAACCTATACTTCCTGTGTTTACAGAATGAAAGTACGTTTCTGACATTCATCGTGAACTTTTTAGTATTTAACAAAGTATACAAGCCAAAAATAAATATTTTAGCAACATTTGAAAATAGTTCTTTTTATTAGTCCAAGTGGGGGATATATATATATAACGCCTTGTAAGCCCCTATCCAAAACATTTCATTACTGATACAATTTGCACGTCTATCGTGTTTTATCCCTTCTGATTGCGTTGTTCCTTTGATACATGTCTATGTATATCAGTTCGCATGGGACACGTTAAGCAAAATGAAGGAAGTACCGATATGCAAAAATTGAAGTTTTTTTAATTTCTTTCATAAATGACATTAACAGAAAAAGAATTTTGACTTTGATAAATAAAATGCTTTCATGATGTATAAATTGATAGATCTAATAGACGTTCGTTGGAGGAAATTACAAATCAAAGAAATTAAATCAAAATTCTTGTATTCGATTTATCGTTAAATCACTGGTTCTTTACAATTGAAAACCGCTAAACATTTATACGAAATAAATAACAGATTTAAACTCCTTTTTAATCCTTTTAACTGTTAACTCTACGCATGAAAAAGGTAAGTGATATAATCAATTTTAACTTTCTTAGTTCCAAATCGGTTTTATTGTGACGTTTTTAGATAAAAACGAACTTAGAGTTAGAATGTGTCATAAAAAGGCAATTCTGCAGGGGATAGGAAAAAAGCCGTGATTAAACAAAATAGAAACTGAAATGTCATTCAGAGGGTGAAACGTTCCGTTATATTTTTTTTTTCAAATTTTGTGACGTTATCGTGAATTTAAAGATGAAATAAACGTGGCCAAAAACTAACGAAATTTAACGAAATGTTAACTTCCAAATAAATGTACTGATGTGCGAATCGTCCCCGTATGACTCAAGTGTCGTAACTGGGCTTAGTCAACGTAATGGAAAAACGAACCTCAATATTCAACAATCCCGGGGGGAGGGGGGATCAGACCGTCATTTTCCAATCAAAGATAGCCAATCCGTCAAAAAACTTCCATTTATAATCGCTTTTTACCCTAACTATGATATTACTACAGTACGGAAAGTTATTTAGATATCCGAAGAAATATTTTTTTAAACGTTAAGTGCATTTGCGCCAGTCGCCCTGCATTTCATACATGAGTGTTGGTAAAATATTGCATTTCTAAAACTGGTAAATAAACAGAACTGTCCGCATAAATCAATCAGTTGTGTTAAAGCTGGGCGTGTCTTAATATTAGTTTAGTGTCTGAATGCAAACAACAAATAGTTGTGAACAAATGCATCAGCTATACATACAGAAAAAGCCTTAGAATGAATTTGGATTTTAATTTATTTTTTTTCTTGCTCGATTTTTCCGGTTCGATCAAGTATCGGATCACGTGGTCTAAGAGTACATATGACATCTACAGGATGTAAACAAAAGGTTTGTAAAACACACGAAAGTGTTGACAAGCGATTGTCATTCAATCTAATAAAGTCTATGAGTTTTATAAAAAATTTTGCGGTGTATATGTATATATATTTATAAACGTAAATTTACATCTTCCTTTAAATATTAAAAAAAAATATCTAAAAAGAAAATCATGTAGTTTTGTTTTCTATTAATACATTCACATGAATAAAATTAAGTATTCGAAAAACAGATTAAACATTTTTAATGTCATATTATTCATTGTATAGTAAAATGAATCATAACCTGAAATGGAATATCACAAATTCACACAATTTCTTACATGTAATACCACGACAAGCTTAACATTGATAAATGTCTGATAAATAAATAAAATATATATGGAAAGTTTTCAGGTAGGTCACAATTTAAATCTGGGTCAAGAGCTCGAGACTTCCATGCTGCTACATTCCTCGTCATCACTGAACCCCCACACCTTAAAAGCAGGACAAACTTATTTATTACAGTCATGTTAAGTAGGGAAAAAAATAAGGAATAACTATTTTCGTAAAAAAAATATCACATTGGAAAACATGATATTAACTACATGCAAATCAAAACAGTACAACATTTTCAATGTAACCGTGTTTCTACTCCTTTAAACAAATACTAGTAAACAGTAAAACACACACATTAGAAAAAACGAAAGAAAGTACTGTGGAATCATTAATGTTCATTAGGACTCAACTTTTTTGGACATTATGGGTACCCCTTACTCATGAATAAACATCCCCAACCGTCTTTAATCATTATATACCTAAGCTATTCAACAAAATTACATCCAAATAACCATTTAAAAAACTGACACTCAACGAATATTGGCCCCCTGGAATTTAATTGATTCCACAGAAACCCCCCCCCCCCCCCCCGGGTTCCTGACAAACAAAACTACATTGAACACACATTACCTCAGCGTCAAGGGTCTCCTGATGCATCTGTGTGAGCCCTGTAAGATCCTCCAGGTAGGACGGGTCATTGAACGCCCGCCTCAGGAAGTCAAAGCCGTCCCGCCGGAACTGTTCTATCACCTATCGAAAATACACAAGTACTAGTAGCAGCTTATTGGCTTAACTGCGCTGTGTTCTCAATGCGCCTCAACTGTGAAATACAGGTAAAAAGGATATAAAAATAGTAAGGCGAAATGGGAATTTCTTTTTAATACTACTGTAAAAACAGAACTTGTAAATTGAAGAGATGTTTTCATAATGATTACTCAATTACACAGGATTAAAAAGGAAAAAAGGAAAAAAAGGAAAAAAAAATCATATCAAAATAATGTATATATTACTCTACAGATGTAAAATGAAAATTTAGATGATGAAATATTAGGTTCATTCTAAATCTTACAGATATTTTAATTAAAAATATTTAGCTGATATAAAATAAGATTCACAGTCATGTAAATTTTAATTAATCATAAACAATTTGAACATCGTCATATCAGATATAAAATTACTCATACTTTATTAATGATCATACCCGTAATGCTATATAAACAATATAAGTACTTAATTTGATGTTACTTCAAGTTTTCATCTTATGTTGCACATGTAATACAGTGAACAAACTGTACATTATCTTTTAGATAACATTCACTAAACGAGCTCTACTTCTATATTTTAAGAGTTATATGCATTGGTTGTTATTATACATGTACATAGAATCATTGAATAACCTAAACCTTAATCTCATAGACGTCATTGCAATACTTAGTCTTTGAACAAGCCGTACATCTATCTCATATATTACATTACATTGTTGTAATACTTACAGTCTTTGAACATTCTGTATACATCTATCTCGTAGATAACATTACATTGTTGTAAAACCATCTTTGAACAAGCCGTACATCTATCTCATAGATTACACTACATCGTTGTAATACTTACAGTCTTTGAACATTCTGTATACATCTATCTCGTAGATAACATTTACATTGTTGTAAAACCATCTTTGAACAAGCTGTGCATTTATCTCATAGATTACACTAACTTTGTTGTAATACTTACAGTCTTTGAACAAGCTGTACATTTATCTCATAGATTACACTAACTTTGTTGTAATACTTACAGTCTTTGAACAAGCTGTGCATTTATCAAATGCCTTACAGGCAGGTAAAACTTGCTGGAAACGGGACACAAAGCACCGAATCTGTAATAATTATTTTCAAACTAGGATAATTAGATTTTAGGAAATAAAATTCAATTGAATGTTTCATGCAAACAACATAAACTGAATAACTATTCCGTAACTGTTGAAATAAAAAGTTTTATATTTATTTAAAGAAATAGAAACAATGCAAATACATTGTATTTGTTTCTTTCAATTTGTTAGTAATGAAGAACCAGTCTAGTGATGCTTGTTTATTCCACTTTGTCAAAACTCATAAACTGATATTGTGAACACATGTATCAATTATGTGTAATTCTACTACAGTTATTGCCGAGATCAAAGAGATGCCGCGGACATTATTCTCCAATATACCACGAACGTCATCAGTAAATTATCAGATCAGAAATACCTATTTGTCTCGCACTGATCATGAACGTACAACTTCAGACTGTAAAAATTTTAAAACCATGTCAATTTCACGTGTTAGTTCCAGTCAAAACGATGTGTATTGCCTCAAATGTTTATTTTTAAGAGATCAATGCGGCTGTTCCTAGGACCTCCCTAGCACATTTTCACTGCGTGTTTTTACATAAATTTTTTAAAATATATAACGTGTAGTAGTAATAATCATATTAAATTGCCCTTAAAATATTAGGAATATGATTCAAAGATATTTTATAAATAAGTGAAGAGTATTAAAAATCCAAAGAAAAATTATGTCGTCTGCATGTGATTCCTTTGATCGATACACATGTAAACATTACTAACAAAACCGTTGGGGTTACACGGAACAGCCATCAAAATGACCTAGATCGTCTCTCTATAGGAGAAACGATCTGTAGAAATACTGGGCTGTTAGTAGAATAGAAATAAAGTTCTTGTTATCATGAATGTTACAGGATAACCTCCTCGGTCTCGAAATGTTGTTTGAAATATAAAAGCCTCGGCTAACGCCACGGCTTTTATATTTCAAAACAACATTTCGAGACCGAGGAGGTTATTTTGCAACAATCACGAAAACTCGTACTTTATTTCTTAAGAAGTAGAGTCAAAAATATGATTTGAGGAACAAAATCAAAATAATACACTAACTATACACCCGTTAATTCATTGTTTGATATTTGTGATCAGTAAGTCAAACAGAGGAATCAGTATGACATTTTATTTATGACTTGGCATTGGAGACATCAGTACAATGGCCTCACCTGATGAGGGACCAGCCCTAGGGGGCACACAAAGTCTTTACTCAGGTGCTCATCACTAGCACTGGTATCTGCTGGGGCTCTCCCTCTGTTGTAATACAAGTAAAACTTTGTATAAAAGATAATTTCACAAATAAAAAAAAAAAAATATGTAAAAAGAATACTATAAACGTATTATATTTGGTATGTACAATATTTTGAACAAATTAGTTTTTGAACAAGTTGGCGTGTATTTGATTTAGCGTATTCTTGAATGTGGCTATTCTTATACATATATGAATGGCATTTAGTGATGTACCGGTACTTGATTTAGCGGAAGCCACATTCTGCCAAAAGCGCTAAATAGAATACACAGCCAAATGTAGTACGTATACAGTGTATTTCCAAAAATTTGATAATAAAATTAATTTTTTTTAAAATACAAATGTATTGTTATCATTTCTGTGTCATATCTGGAAACTGCTGCTAAAAATATATAATCATGTACAATCTGCCTTCTCTAAAACACTGAGATTGTAAAATTAATTTAAACTTACATGCAGATTATCATGCCTTATCTTCCTTGACCTTGATAATATACTGAAAAACATTGCAATGCTTACTAATGTAGTTGTGTGTATTGTTCATGCTAGGAGAAGATTTGAGTACTACATACAGTTCTGGATGTTGGAGTACGGACACAAGGAGTTCTACAGCGAGGGCGGATGCCATGTAAGATATGCCAGGCCTGGATACTGTACACTGCTGGTCCAGAGTTCGGTCCTTCAAAGACTGTAAGAAAAATACAAAAAAGTATCAGAAACAAAATCACGAATGCGAGCTATCAACAGCAGTCACTCATACAAATATTTCTAGTAACTTTTTATAATTTGTTTTTTTTAATAATTTCATTCAACATAAAACATCATGAGTACATTGACTATTGTTGGTGACACTTGATGTGAGAGCCAACTCTTCCTGAATAAATCTAAATTATTGATTTTCATACCGTTCTCCAATTTTTAATATTTCAAGTTGCAAGCTAAATTGCACTTCAGTGCATGCTGAAATGTTGTGGCATACAGTCATGTTTAACAGAACAGTTCCATTAAAACCAAATGAAAACCAGCTAAACGTAAGGAAAAATATTATATTGGGAAGCTTGCACGAAAACAGACTCACATTTCCTGGTGCCACCACATCATTGCAGAAGTAGCAGCCTAGTTGATCCCCAGGGATGGAGCTGTAAGAGGACAGGTCGGCGGGGTCAGCTCCCTCTGTGTCTGACCTCACACCGTGGCGCATCACTAGGTATGTGTCAAAGCCCAGGGCAGAGCATATCACTATCTGTAAAGCAGCAAGGCAGGATAACACTTAGCAGAAAGAAAGACAACTAGTGGTCTGTTTGCACAGACACTTCATCATGATGAATTAAAGATTATTCTGTATAATTTGTATTACATGTATGTGCAACATTGACCTGCTTTTCTTTATTGTAAAATCTGAAAACTTCTGATGTACTTTAAAAATCATCAACATCAGACGTCGATGAAAACATTTACAGATTTCACGTAACACATTTATTTGTGCATTCAAGATTTTATTATTATGGGAACAAGATGCACATTTATCTGTTATCCTTTTCTTTCTGTTTCTACCTTTTGTTTTTCTGCTGCCATCAATGTTGGAAGCCAACGACTCTCCCGCGTATCCAACAATAAAAACACTGCATCATGGGAATTCACCAGATCCTGGAGGGTTTCAACGTCTTTCTTCACACCCTCTATTGCACTGTCTGAGAAATTGATGCATCAAGATAGCAAAGTCAGAAAAGAGAAATCAAGAATACTCGATCAAACAAATGATTGAGAATTAAAATCTCTATTAAAATCAATCCTTAATTGTTCAACTTTATTTATAACAAATGAATATACTCAGAACTCTTTTTTCTTTATAAAATAGATTGTGAGAATGAAGATAAAAATAAAGTAGGTAAATTTGATAAAAATGATAAATCTATGTATTCAGTAATTTACCAGGTACTGCATGTCCAGGCATAGGAATGGACAAACTCAACCCTTTTGCATTCTGAAAGAAAATAATTGACACCTCTGTCAAACTCTATAAACTTAAGTCACATACATGTAGATCCACAATACTCTTTTGATATAAGGTTATCTACATTTACATCTATTTATTTACTTAAAATTGTTGTGTATTCAGATATTAATGTGTTGTAACAGGATGGGAAAAATAATGATGACTAAGTGGGTTTGGAACCAGATGGAATCTCTAATCATGTGCTTTAATTACCTACTGACCACCTAATGCTGGCGGGTAGACTTGTCAAATCATCACAGTGTTTTAAATGTGTTTTCCTTTTACCATAAAGATTTCATTGATCAAATAATTTTCGATCCTCACCACTCCAGGGAATATTTTCTTCATGGCCTCTGCAGCAGCCTCCGCTTTTGGCTTACCTCCTTTTACACAGTCTTCAAACTGAAACAAGGACTGGCGTACTGGGTTAGAGTAAGACACGCGACCGTTGTCCACCAGAGTTATGGTTCTTACTCCCCAGCCCTGAAAAACGTCAACATGTATTACAAACCATGCTTTTTTACCCGTGTTACAGATGTATTTTTTGCCCACTGAAAATGATGGTGAAAAGGGGCAATGATAAAATAAGGAGAAAATATTGGTAAAACTCTAAATACAGTAATATTTACATTTTCCAGTGCCTTTGTCTATGATAACACTACGAATCAATTTTGTAATGTATAGTTTGATAAATTTCATCAATGACTATTTTAATATTTAATTGTACAATTGCCAAAAATTATATAAATATAAATAATAAGGAATCATTCTTTAAATATTATGAGGTGATCAAATACGGTCTGACGTGATTAAATCTATCATAAACCCCTTTGGGATTTATTGGATTTGATCACCCCTGACCTTATTTGATCACCTCATAATACTAAATGAATGAATCCTTATTCCCTAAATACATGCAGAGCACTGTTATTTGAACTTCATCTTTCATATTAAAATCTATATGTTGGCCAAAAAAAGGTACATGTATTTAGATGGAAAATTTCAAAATCTGGAAAGAGTTTATGATTAAGGTTTAATCTGACATTCAGATAGCTACACACCATCAGGCACCTTGCCACATTGCATCCAAGAGTCCCGGCGCCTAGCAGCAGACATTTTGTCCTTGATATAAGGTCAAGGTCAAGCTCTGGGAGCAGCCTCCATCTCATCAGCTTCAGATTGAGGTCAACAGCTGAGGCTGCCAGTCTGGTTGGTAAATCCCAGTAGATTTGATACTTATTAGACTATACCATTAAAAAGTTTCATGTGACATACTGAAGTTGTGGGGCTTAGCCTGTTAGTACTGCTCAATCAATAATGATTCATACAAATGTAATATTCAATTTATATATCTAAATACTTTTTATATTCTTCCACAAAACTTGTATTTACTAAAATTCAATCTTGCCAAGAAAACAAGGCTTTGTAAGTGCCATGTGTTCATAAAAAATATATTGCATGTACAATTTTATTTATTTGCAATTTTTACATTCATCTTATACTTAACATTCTAAGCATGCACCAAACTCTGTTATAAAAACCATGCTTACTATATGATTTAGAATTAGACACTTCTTTTAAAAGTTTATATTTGTCCTGGTATTTTTTGGCTATTTCTAACTTTAATACCTTGTGGGGTCCATGCTAGCACTGAGATTTACAAATCTTGGAGCCAGCTTTTGTTTTTCATTTTTCTCCCAACCCACACATTTTGGACATTCTACAAATAAAACAAATCAAAAAGTCTCCTCTCAATGATAATTTAATGCAGAAAAATTTCCAAAGCCATGTATACAAAAACATTCTGTGTAAGGTTGATGCTGATAGTTTTCAATCAATATTCAAAGCAATATTTACACCACTTTGTCATTTGTACACTAGATGGGGCCATTGATATCTTACCTGATACATTCCTAACATCAGGGACATTAAGGGACAGCAGAAGACTGTGTGATATATCTCGAGTCCCGTCTCGGCTCCTATCTCGCAAACACAATACATTTACACTTCGCAAGTCTCCCTTCCTATGAAGAAAACAAAATGTAAAGGTTACAGCTTTTTTCAATCTAATTAAAATTAGACCTTTCATGAGCGATAACCATACATAACAGAGAGTGAGATTAAAGGTCTAATTTAATTAGATTGAGCTTTTTTAAGATTATTATTCTCAAAGACCCCATCGCCCTAGTGTCATTTGAGAAAAACACTTATTTCCTAGGTATAACTTTATTCATCACTTATCCAAAAACAATATATACCAGTGATAAGATATCAACATGAGGAAATTCCTAAGAGGCCATCCAGGATAGTCCTCAATATTACTGGGATCACAGAATCCAAAGTACACCTGTTGATAAGACACAAATTAAAAATTTAATAAGAGATATTTGTGAAACATTTATGCCCCCCTCCCTTGGAAACATCCACAACGAAAATGAACGGAAACTACATGTACAAATAATTGGAATTTTCTAAGTCAAAGGGGCATAACTCTGTTGAAAATTGCTCGATTGTAACCAAAATCAAACTTAAACTTGACATTATTATGATAAATCTCTATACCAAATTTCATTTCAATACGTTCAACCTCTTCGAAGAAAATGAACAGAAACTGCAAATGATATGAAATTTTTTAAGTTCAAGGGGCATAACTCTGTCGAAAATTGCTCGATGGATCCAAAATCAAATTTAACCTAGATATTATTATAATAGATCTGTATACCAAATTTCATCTTAATACGTGCAACCTCTGTGAAGAAAATGAACGGAAATTATTGGTGGACCGACCGAGAAACAGAGAGACGGACAGCAGCAAAGCAATATGCCCTCCCTTCTTCGAAGGGGGGCATAAAAATATATATATATATGTGTGTGTAACTGATTAATCTTAAATTCCTGGTTCTTGAACCCTTTACTCAAAATCTATTATGTACCTGTAATTGTATATGATTTGTAATACAGTAGACTGTTGAACAGAGCTGTATCACAAGAAAGGTTTTAGAACATTTCAGGCATATTCAATGACTTTTATATACAGTTAATATAAAGGTGTATCAATAAAACAAAGCCTTAAAATACTTAACCCTATAAGCAAAGGCTTCGCCAAATCATGGACAATTATAGAAATCTTTCCTCTACTTTGCAATAATGTTCAGTTTCATAACAAATAATACTTGAATAATCACATTATCTACATTATGTATATAAATTTACATGCGTGTACCTCTTGAGTATTTTCAAACTTGTTCATATGTTTTACATCCTCAACAACAATGTTCCCTTTGGAAAGGACAGCAACAAAAATACCCTGATATGTTGGATGAGCATCTTGGAATGTGTCATAAACTTGTAGAAACTGTTCCATCTAGAGGGGAAAAAACAGATACATGTATAAAATGCATATGTTTGTATGACAATTCATTGAATTGTCATACAAAGTTTGTCTGGTCAAACAATTTAGTAATCATGTTGGATCTACAAAACTTGATTCATTGCCCTAATCTTGCCAATTTTGTTTTCAGTATTTTTTCTTTTGGTGGGAGGGATGTTAAGTTGGTAAAAATTCAGAATGTGTGTTGTTTGTACATGTGCAATTTACATGTGCAACATGAACAATTTACATAATTAGTTGTTATATCTGTCAATATCTTTTCTTAGTTAATAAATTAACAGCCAGAATTAAATCATAAGTGAATTCAATATAAAGATAATACAATGTATTCACATTGACATATTAAACATGACTGTGTAGAATTTGAGTTCTTCATATAATAGGTACTGAATTTCACCCACCTCCTCTGGAGTCAACTTGTCCTTGAGTTTCTTTGGTTCTTGGTCAAAGGTGATGTCAGTTGATGGACAGAGACAGGGAAAACAAAACCAGTAATAATAATGGTACTTCTTTAAATCCTTAAACAGAGGGAGATAAGTCAGTCATGAATACATAAGATAAAATTCAGTCTTTTAAACTTGTCATGTTTTTCACCCAATATTCAAATATCAATGCATACACGCATAAGAAGAAAACACTTTAAGCATCTTTAATTAATTAATTCTTTAATTTAAGGGTTTTTTTTTCATTAATGCCAAAATTTTGAAGAACAAATCATCAAAAATATCTCAATGTATCAAAAGTCAAGTTGAGGATACATTTCTGAAAAAGCATGAATGATGACAACAATCTTTCTTACTGCAAAGGTCAAAAGAAGGAAAGTTGCCAGGAGTTCTGGAGTATCCAGTGCTTTGCCACTAACAATGGAGTCCCATATCTGCAAGAAATGAGTGAAAATAAATCAACAACCATGAAATAAAAAATTAAATTAGGATTCTTGTAAATTGCATTTAGATTGTAATCATTTTTGGTCCATTTACAGTAACTCTGTGTTTTGTTTCAGTGTTTGACTGTTTGTGTTAAAAGGCAAGCTATATATACCTTTTTCCCGGCTTCACTGATCATCTCTTTCTTATCACACTCTTTGAATTTGTCAACTGTATTGGTGTTATGTAACTCTCCCAGCATGGGCAGGCATCGCTGTGGAGTTTTGGCATCTCTAAAAAATGATAAAAAGTCCAATGATTTTATTTACATCGTACCTGATCAATAAGGCTGAACATATATCACAAGATGTTCAATACATGGTTAGGCATACTTACTGGTCAAATGCAGAAAACTCAACATTCATTCTGCAAGGCATTCCAACGGGGTCGCCTGAAAGAGATCAAAGCAAAGTAAAGCTATGAAAAATGTAGTAATGTGCAGATAAGGGGCACCAAGGAACAATGCCTGTATTGAACAGTCAGTGCAGTGTTGGCACATTGACAGTCAGTCTTGTACCCCATGCAGTCAACACAGCTTGTGGGTGTAAAATAATAAACATAAGTTGAATAAAATGCTATGAGATTTACTTGTTAAAATCAAATTCCATTGCCCTGAATCATCTTAATATTTGAGTAAGAATGTCAATGTTTTCATTAGTCATTAGCCGAATTAGCTACATGTATCAGGAATGTGAATGGCAGAAGAAGAAAAAGGATCAGAAAATCATTCAATCATGGTTCTGTATTAAGCTCTGATGTATATTGGTGTTTTATATATTTTAATCACATTAACTATGTTAACTGCGGATGTTATACAGACAGACTGAATATTGTGGGATATATAAAGAATAAATAAGGGTTGATCATATTGTATATTTCAAAGGAAAGTGCGTCATAAAATGGAGGT
Source organism: Magallana hongkongensis (assembly GCA_016163765.1). Classification (NCBI taxonomy): domain Eukaryota; kingdom Metazoa; phylum Mollusca; class Bivalvia; order Ostreida; family Ostreidae; genus Magallana; species Magallana hongkongensis. Next base: position 4,787,321 of record WFKH01003881.1, on the reverse strand, counting down.
ATCCCATTCTTCGCTAACGTGTCATAATCTCTGACGATACGCGGGTAAACATCCGAATAATTTAGCGGTCCCGAATAAAGAGGGCGTTTGTGTTAGAGTATCGGATAATGAGTAGTTAATTCGTTACCATTGAAGTAAAATCCTTTGATCTCCTTTTTGCTTTCATCTAAACCATACACATCAAGTTTATTTTCGGAGAGTTTATGCCAAAATCCTGAGTCTAAAAAACTATTGAATGCCACAAACTGTAGTTGTTTACGTTCCATTTTGTTTACAAGGGGCGCAGACATTTTGAACATCACGTGACAAATTGAACGTTTTAGATAATTCATTCCACTGTTTATTCGGAATCAAAAATAATTCAGACAGTCTTTTATTAAACTGATGTTAATCCATTTTTCATGACTGACTTATTAAAAGATAATGCCTCCGATATCAATGTCTTTTCGTCCGTTTAGCAAAAATTAATCGGAGGTTATACTCGATAATTTTCTGTAAACTGGTTTTAACTGGTAACATGAGGATATACAGGTGTATGTATAGTTGGGGCTATATGAATCGTGGATATCGGCCTGGATGTAGCTCAGTGGTAGAGCTTCTGAGTTACAGGGGTCCCGGGTTCGATATCTGGTCTAGCCATATGTTTTCAATATTCCTCCATTCCTATTACATTTGATGCCGTGACCTGCCCCTGGAACTGACAGGTTAATTCCTGCCAGGGGAAGAACCTGGGGCGATCTTCGAGGGCGAAGATCATTTGAGGAGGAGGAATGTAGTAGTTGGGGCTATATGGACCGGGGATATCGGCCTGGATAGCTCAGTGGTAGAGCTCCTGACTAGAGTTACAGGGGTCCCGGGATCGATTCCCGGTCCAGCCATAGGTTTTAAACAATCCTCCTTTCCTATTACAGTACATGTATAGTAAACCAAAACTCGGACAACAAAATTAATCTTCTATTTCCTATAAAACATACAAAGTTCATACCACCCGTTGGTGAGCGTTACACACCATTCAAGTAAATGCTAGCTGGCAATATACAGAGCTAAAAAAAAGTATACGGGGATTTTGAATTGTTTATTCCCTCTTAGCCAAAATTTTGAAATTTTCAATTCCCACCTGGCCAACGTTTTTAATTTTCACATCTGAGCAATTACCTGCATTTACCTTTGTATAGTCTTTCCTTATATTACTAGAACACATACTTGTAATTATTGATTGAATAATGAGCCATAGGAAAAATAAATGATGAAAAAATTTAAATAATCTATAAAAAAAAATATATAATTCTACCCAATGGAAACACTACCGGTCTTATTTACAGTGCGACAATTGTCTTACATACGATAATATCTAAACAATAAAATCCTTTCTTTGGTGATTTATGCGGGATATGAAGGTGGCGTCACTGCAGAAAGATTATACATAACCCGGGTTACCTTAAAACTTGGATTGATGATTCATCTTGTGATATTGGTTTGAATGCTACAAGCTTGGATGCTATATACGAGCCATCAATATTACACTCAGTATCCGAAGCTAGTTCTGTACTTTATTTGCATTCTTAAATCAACCATGCGAGTTTAAATAAATTAAGTAAAGGCAATGATTTACCTAGAAAATATATGCATTGCTCCAATTCAGTTCAGTTCTTTATTAACTTTAAGCTGTACAGCTTATCAGTGCAATAAGTATAAACAATACACACGTACAGGTAGGTTAACAGGAGAATGTGGCTGAAGTGTATTGCGATAACATTCGTATATGGGACATATAAAAAATAAAATGAAATTCGTCTTCAATAGAATTTGAACATAGAACAATTTCTATTGTGTCTTTCAATATTATAAAATCGACCTGTTTCTATTGCTAATTGATGCGAATCAATCTTGAAATACTCTTTTGATATATTTGATTGGAATAGATTTCCTTAAATAAAATCGGAAATCATAGGTTGCAATTAAGTATTTTGAAAAAAGAGCATTTACTAGAACTATATAGTTGAAAAAAATATTCTGTGGAGTTTGGTCAAATATAAGTTGTTAACAACAATGACATATGCAGCTGTTATTTTTTGCTTTTCCCACAATTCAAACATACCCAGATTGCATAAAAAAATCTTTAACATGAGACAACCAGTTTTTTGCATTATTTTTTTCGGCACAGTCATATAGTGTATAATAGCAATGTTGAATAATACAATTATTATGGTACAATATTTTTTTCGAGAACTTAAATCCAATTGAAAAACCCAAACCCATTCCAGCCTCCGAAACCTATGGCTCATATATAGCATCAAAGCCTGTCAAATATTACTGGAAGCATGATCCATCTAAGTTTGGGAAAGATAAAACCAATAAGAACTTAAGGTCATGAAAGATCACCTCCTCCAAAATTGTTTTGATCTGAACTTCATCCAGCATCCGAAACTTTTGTTCAGATTCAGCAATCAAGCTTGTGCCACAGGCACCTAACGTTATTTAAGAAATGAACTCAATGTCTACCCAAGTTATACGAGTATAACCTGGGTTGGGGCAGTTTACGCCCTAAATCCGCGAAGCGGATTATAAAAAAGCGTGAATTGCTCCAACCCATGTTATATGAGTATAACTTGGTTAGATATTGAATTAATTCCTTATAATTTAATTCTCTGTAATTTACTGTACAAATTTAGTACGTTTTACTTTTCAAAATGATATTAATCTGTTAAAAATTCAAAACGCAACGTAAAGCGGATCAGTACGTTTTTGACGTGGGTGCCTTGTGACGTGTCTTGTGACGTGCAAACCAGGTTATATGAATTTGAATATTTTTTCTATCCAATCAAATGCCGCGTTACAACCAAGTAAATAACAAGAGGCCCATGGGCCTTATCGCTCACCTGAGCAACAATAGGCATGATAAAATCAGCTTAATGGTGTATGCCTTCCGCCTTCGTGATCTCCTGGAGGTGTGACTCAAGCTTAGTAACCACTAAGTCCAATAGTTCTTTTACAAGCAGTTTATTAACAAGCGTGATCGTATAGTTTTGTCAAAGTTACAACATCAATTAGAAGCACGCCCAAAAATAAGAATCTGCTTTACATCATTTTTCATGTAATTATATAACGTTTTACTTATGATTGACAGTCCCGACTAGTTCGGCCCATCTACAATGACCATGAGTGAACATTTAGTGTTCAAATTACAGAGTTATATTTTATTTCTAAATAAAGCAACAAAACTGTCAGAACTGTCTATCAAAGAGTGTGGCTGCAGGTTTTGAGTCTCCAAGTCCCGAGTTTCTGAGTCCCCCACCTGGGTATGATGCATCGGTTACGCATAATACATTCATTCACACATGGCTTTTAGGTTACAAAGGTTAAATAGATGGAATAAGCATTACATGACTACATGTAACTTGCAGTATCAGGACCTTCATTGCAGACACTGGATCGCCAAATATGACAATTTGTTGATAACTTGTTTATATATTTTCAGTTTGGATTTTACCGTACCTGATTGATT
>WFKH01003881.1:4758206-4770734 GCA_016163765.1 Magallana hongkongensis | reverse complement strand
AGTTTTGTTCGCTTTTTTCAAACATTTCAAAATGGCGGTTTTTAATTAATGTAGTGAAGTTCTTGTCTGACTAACTTATAAGTTTAACTACAAAATTGATAATAACTTACACGTTTGATATACCTAAATCGGCGCAGTTACAAGATAAAGTTATACATAATGCAGATGTCATTTGAGTTAATGAATACAAACTTATTTTACTCTAGAATTATACAGAAAACCCAGAATATTGGACAGCCCTAAAGATAGTGATCATGGAACATAACTTTCAGTAAGTAATAAATAACTGCTATTGCAAATAATTGAAAATGTCTAATAAAATGGCAATACATTTTTACAGATTTGAAAACAGTTATGGTTTCATCTTGTTTTCTTTTTTCTGCGATATCACTTTTTCTAGGTTAAGCACTCGCACTCTTAAGCTCTAGTGCAATTTCAGCGTTATCTTACTTGATAAAAATATTTGAATTAAAAAATGAATAATATGACGTGATTAAATGATTAGTTGATGTTTCAAATGACTATGTGTTAAACGACATGTCATAATTATACTGCTATTTGTCATATTATTTTTTACAGTACAGAGGTACGATTCTTCTGCCACCAAAGGAGCTATATCATATGTGAAGCCTGGGAAGAATTGCTACCAAGAAGAATCAAGTCACCAAGACAAAAATAACACTCAAGTTACTCTGGGTTTGTAGAAATTTTTTTTTAAAGGATGGAGCATTTTACCTACCATGCAGCAAGATTTCATAAAGGACATATTGATAGTTAGCAACTAGTTACCATATTCTTATGTCACATATATTTCAAATCATCGCATATTGGGATGTCAATTTCTAATATTGTAACATTTCTTTAAAGCTAATGAGTTCAGTATTGATATCGTTACCTGTTGTTTTGCAAACTTTATTAAACTTGCTGATTATTTAAAGTGATAGTCAGTACATAAGAATATTATGTGATACTTTAGATATTGTCTCATTATTCTTCAATTATAATAAAGTATTTTATAGTCATTTTTATATGAGATTTTACTTTTTTATATAATATACAAAATGTAGTAGGTAAGAATTTTCATGAATAGTTCATGAATTTTATTAATGAATTATTCCTGAATAAAATTCATAATCTTATTCATGAACAGTCCATGAAGATTCATTAAACTTATTCATGAACAGTTCATGAAGATCCTATGAACTTATTATTGGACATTCATCAAATGATGAATCTTCATGAATATAACTGTTCATGAATTATTCATGAAAAAGTTTGTTCATGAATATTCATCAACATTTTCTCATGAACAAAAATTCATGACTTTAAAATGTCCAATAATAAGTTCATGGGATCCTCATGAACTCTTCATGAACATTTCATGAATAGTATTCATGAATTATTCAAGAGAAAATCATGAATTGTTCATGATCATCTCGCAGGGGTATATGATATATACAATATAAGAAATAATATGTAGCAATACACGTATTAAATGCATCAAAGTATTATCTATTTATCTATACAAACAAATTTCTGAGTGTTTCTGCTCTCTGTAGATATTTTCCTAAATTACTTAATTCAGTAGTATTTTCAGTTGACATTAATAATTGTAACAGTTTATACATACTTGGTTTATACCAATTATTTTTTGATGTACAGTTTTCTATATTCATGATACATCGAACATTTAAAAATAAAGTGATACTCATCTTCAACATCCAGATGACAAAAAATACATAATCTTTGCTCTTTAGGTACCTGAGTAAATCTTCCCTTCCCTATCATTAATGTATGTGCACTCAATCTGTATCTTGTAATTAACTGAATATACTTGACTGAAATTGGTTTTAATAAGTAAGACTGTAGACACAACTTATTTGTTAAATATCTATACAAAACACATTTTGATGATGTTGAAAAAAATGCATTACAATCTTGTTGAAAACAGTCTTGTAGTCTTTGTTTAAAAATATCTAAGAATAATCTTTTGTTTGTAACATTTTGACAATACCAAACTTCACCAAATCCCAATGAAAATAACAATTTTTTTACATTAAGTTAAATTAAGCCAGTTGTATTTCACACATGGATATTTTTCAGCTCTTTTAAACATATCTTGATAAATACTTTTCATTATACAATTCTCAGATTCCAATAATTTACACCAAAATTTAACAATGTGAATTTTTCTTTGAATACACAGTGGTAAGCGTCCTAATTCATTATACACCATCAGTGATAAAGTATTTTTTCTTACTTTTAACATAATTTTAAGGTACTCTAAATGTATTTTTTCAATAGCATCACCCTTGTGAAATCCCCATACTTCACTTGCATAGCTCAATACACTACCTACATATGTATCAAATAATGATAAACTAGTAACATGGTTAAAGTATACATTTTTCATTGTTTTCATAAGCTTAAACATACATTTTCTTCCTTGGAATGCCAATTGTAGCTGGGATTTCAAGAAGCTACCAGTATATGATACAGGTGACACTCGATGGCTTGAACTTCGATCTCTCGAAGTTCTTGATCTCTCGAAGTGAAATCACGGTCCCGATTTTTTTCTCTATATAACTAAGCAAATTTACTCATGATCTCTCGAACTCCGATCTCTCGAAGTAAAACCTGGGTCCCGTTATACATATTTCATTGTTTTTCACTCTTGATAACTCGAAGTGGTTGCTGTGTACACACGCGGCCGATCAAGCGTATACTTATAGCTCCGCGTGGACCTTACCTGGGTGGTCGAGTGAACTCCTGGGGGCTGGGGTGTAGTGTTAATTGGTTGATTACGTAAGTGACAGACCCCTTTCTTCGTTCAAAGGGTAGATAGGCAATTTATAACTGATCTATTAATTTCAACAACTTGTGAAAATTACGGTATATTAAACCGCTTTTTACTTAAACTATTCTGTGATTAAGAAACATATACTTAAAAGTTTTTTAACGTGAGAAACACCACTTAATAACCATATATAAAAATAGTTCTGTATTGTTTAAATTGAAGTAATGTAGCAGAAAATACGAATGAAATCATGTTAGACAATCCTTCCATGTTATAAATATAAACTTCCGGCTAGTATAATTTTAGAACCAAAATGACCTGAACAAAAATTTCTGGATTTTTTTTAAACTTTCGATCTCTCGAACTCTTGATCTCTCGAAGTTTAATCATGGTCCCCTGAAGTTCGAGTTATCGAGATTCACCTGTAGTGTTAGCCCTTAAATAAGTAAATTGATTAACAATTTCAACCTCCTCCTTATTATACAACCACCTTTCAGTTTGTTTCAAACGTCCATATTTTCTAAAAACTACTATTTTTGTTTTACACACATTAACTGATACTTTCCAGTCATTACTATATTCATGGAGTGTATCAAGCATTGTTTGTAAACCTTCTGGGGATTCAGATAATAAAACCATGTCATCAGCATACATCATTAAAAACAGTGATATTTCTTGGAGTATAATATCTTCACAATTTGACATAAACTTAAGTATGAATTCTCAAAATCATTCAAATATAAAGAAAAAAGTAGAGGAGACAACGTCTCACCCTGAAGGACTCCTTGCTCTACATTGAAAAATTCACTAAAATTATTTTTATATTTTACACAACTCTTGACATTCTTATACAAAGAAAGTATACTCTGAAACATTTTTCCCCTGACACCAAGTTTTATAAGCTTTTTAAAGAGAAAATTTCTATTGACACTATCAAATGCCTTACGATAGTCTACAAAACAACAATATAATTTTTTATTATTCGAAAGATGCTTCTCAATGATACTTTGAAGTGGAAAAAATAGCGTCTACTGTTCCCACACCTTGCCTAAATCCAAACTGTGCATCAGTTAGAACAGAATTTTCTTCAGACCATTTCACCAATCTATTGTTAAGTATAGTTGTATAGGTTTTTAACATGCAACTCATGAGAGTGATTCCTCTATAATTATCTGTATCGTCTGGGTCACCCTTTTTAAATATTGGTACAATGACACCTTCACACCATGTGGGAGGGAAAATACCTGTATCAAAAATTAATTTAAACATTCTTCTCAAAAGTGCCAGGGCTTAAATCATCACACATATATTTAAAATATTCATTTATCAAATTATCCTTACCAGGTGATTTTCTACATTTTAAACCATTAATAACATCTACAACCTCTTTTACAGAAATAGGAACATCCAGTTCATCAAATACAGCATTCATATCAGCCTCTGCATTCAAAAAATCGATACATTCATTGTCTTTGCCGACACCTAAATTTTTAAAGTGTTCAAAAAAGTTTTCTACTCCAAGATTACAATTACGTTCTTGTCTACTACTCTTAAAAAATTTATAAAATTCACTTGGCGATCAAATTGCGCCTTAGGTACTCCATTTGATTACCTTGACATCGCATAAACTCACTTTTTACACTATGCATATACTTTTTATCATTAGTTTTACATTCAATCAACAATTGCCTATTACAGTCGCTTCTACATTTGTTATAATCATACAATTTTTCTTTATATATATTATACAGGTATCTACATCTTTCATCAAACCAGAGTTTATTTTTAACGAGTGTTAAAATTTGGACCTGCCCGAGATTCAAATCCCTACAGTGGGAGATATGAAATTTAAAAATTTAGATAGATGGCTTCATTTTCTTTGTTTATATGCAGTCAGTTTTTATTCAGTAGCAGCAGAAATAATGAAAACGATTTTTGTTTTTCAACATTAAATGCATTAACACTCTATAAATATTCTGGCCCCACCCTAGAGTCAGAACCCCTACCTCTAGGGACATGAAATTTATAATTTTAGTAGAGGCCCAGTTTCCAGGAGAAAATTCCGTCTAGAAAATTATGAATTCAGTTTTCATTACAGTTGTGTGGGAGTAGAGAAGATAAAAATTATATGCATAAACACTATACATCCATTTTGGCCCCGCCCTAGAGTCAAAACCCATAAATGCATAAACACTAAATGACCATATTGCGCCCTCCCCTTACGACCTGAATCTTTGACCCAGGTGCTATGGATTTCACAATTTAGGTAGAGGAGTTTGTGGATGTCATATATTAACTAGGCATTCAGTGTTTTTCCCACATGTGTGGGAGTAAAGAAGATTTTTTGACATTTAATACATGTTCACTATATGGCCTACATTTAAAATACATGTAACATATGTTACTATATCATATTTTTTATGTCTTCTACCTAACTTGTAAAATACAAGACCCCTGGGTGAGGGATTCAGGGTCTAGGGCGATTTCAGTCGCTGTAGGTTTCAACCAATCGATAAACGGGGTGTGAAGATTGTTTCTATAGAGCTATGAATTAATGATAAGTTTCCGTAAGAAATACTAAGAGAGAAGCATACTCTGAGTCGGTAGATGTAAATATAATACAACATTGTATACCATCATACAATATTAAATAGCGCCTGTTTGGTAGGGTAATAGTTGAAATTGACACCTCGAGAAAACCATTGTCAACCGATGCGAAGAAGAGGTTGACAATGGTTTTCGAGGGGTGTCAATTTACCCTTCCAAACAGGCACTATTTAGTTTACCATACTGAGTGTCTTAATTACTGCTTTTAAATAGGAATGACGTGAATTCTACGGCGAACCGTACGTAATAAATTTCATTTCATACCTCCGCGTGCTTCAAATAGTGCAAGTTAAAATGAGAGCATACAACATTTTTTCAATAAAAATATGATGATTTGTAATTAATTAAGCTAAACAATTACTTAATGGATAATCTCAATCCATCATTTTGTGTTTCTCTACAGCAGACGTTTGTTTATGTTTTAAAGCGGCGTAGTAATACACAGTGTAATACAGAAAAATCTCACACTGGACAAACCGATCTCACACCGATGATAATGCGATAACATTGTATATTATTATAGTTACATGTGCGTAAATTATGCAAGTACGGTTCGCCCAAAAACCTTTGTCAACCTCCGCTTCGCATTGGTTCCCAATGGTGTCAATTTCAACTGTTACCCTCCCAAACAGGCACGTTTGCACGGTTCGGTTCGGTACGCTTTTTTAACGGTACGGTTCATTTCTTGCACAGTATGGTTCGCTTCTTGCATGGTATGCTTTGCTGAAAATAGCTGCATGCTTTGTGAACGGTTTGCGCGCTTTATTAATGAGGTAGGCGTGGCCTGAGCGCTTTGATTTTTTCAGTATATTTTTGTTTATTCATTGCCCAATTGACTTCAGCAAAGTGGTAATTATGACAAGCTTTTTTCTCTATTTATATGATGTATTATTTCAATTTTATTAAAATTAGAACTAGCTTCCATCCATTATACCGTTTTTTAAACGTCGTGTGAAACGAATACACATTGAAAACCGGGGAAATTATATTAAGTTTTATTTTTGATAAGTTTGATATTATTCCTGTTTAACTTTAAATAAATGTGCCCATTATAACTGCTGAAAAGAACTGCTTGACTTTAACCAGATATATATTTTTTTTTCTTTAGCACGCTTTTTTTTTTTTGATTTTTATTTTTGAAATTCATTTTTATTTCAGTCCTCAAATCTTAAAATCAACTGAAATAAAATTATTTGTCACATATAATCAAATATTGATGTTAAAAGCGATGTGCACTTGTTCGTATACACAGGTCACCTAACATGCCATCGCTTCTATTACCTGAAATATCGTTTGTATAGTCAAAATATGACGATAAGTTTTTGCTATTTCGTGAAACCTTACATGTACTTGTAATACATTTCTTAAGATATACACAGTTGATTTACACATTGACTCAATAGTTTTTAAAGGGGCATTGTCACGATTTTGGTCAAATTCTTTTTTTCTGTTTTTATTATTTACAATGCATTTCTAATCATCAAATGAAATTTGAGAGTCAGTCGTTGAGTGATAAGCGAGATACAAGGCTTACAATTCCTTGTCATGTTAACAATGCTCATGCCTTGTTTTTGCTTACATAGGTTCAATATACCCAGTATCTGTAAAAAAAAAAATCAAGCTGATTTGTCTATCTCCTTATTCATTTTAAGCATAAATAAACAGTTCCAAATGTTTAACACATTCATTTTTGGTCTAAAACTGGAATTTTCACTTCAACATTCAAAAATACAAAAGCTTTGTTTACATAGCAAAGACTTGTTAGCTCTGTAACTCGCTTATAACTCAACAAATGACACTCAGATTTTGACTGCCTATTAAAAATGCCTTACTGAAGCACTGTAAACATTAAAGTCGATAAAAAAATTTTGACCAAAATCGTAACTATGTCACTTTAATGGCGATATTTATCATTTTATGCTACAAGTGTCCGCTCTTCACTGTATATGCATATGATTTAGCAGACGTTTTAAATGTTGGCAAACCTATTTATTGCAAACCTCAGCGATATATGTACATGTACCACATACTGGTATTTGATTGAATTATATTTTTGTACAGAGTACATGTATATATAGTGACGGTCTTCTATGTGTCCGAAGGACTGTTTGTGTGAATTGACAGTTTTTATTGAACTTTTTTAATATTTATTTTTCCTTAAAATGATACATGTCATTTACCTATTTACTCACACAATTGTTGTAAAATACCCGGTAATCAACCATGTTAAAAGCGATAAAAGTTATTAAGAATTTATCTAACAGAAAATACTACAGCAAAGATCTTTCCTTGCTGTAGTATTTTCTGTTAGATAAATTCTAATCGCCAGTACATGAGTTAAAAACACAAAGTCAAAGGGAAATGATTGTTGAATAAATCCAAATAGGAGTACATGGATTTAAAAAAACCTAAAAAAAGGAATTTATTTCATTCATTTATTTTCTCTTAACTATGTAGGAGGACCTAAGTAGCACACCGCGCATGGCACGATCTGTAATACTTAAATTGATTGACAGACGTAGCACATGGAGTTCTGAAATAAATCCCGCTAAAATGACCGACTACAGAAACCAAGTTAAAGCGAAATAATTAAGTTCAGTGACGAAACTTTAATTCAAGTATTATAATTAACACACAAGAGCCCTCTCTCTTCTCTCTCTCCTCTCTCTCTCCTCTCTCTCTCTCTCTTTGAAAATCACGTACTTCATGTTACATATGTCCAATATGCACAATGTTAATTTCATAAAAATAATGAAATTAAATAATATTGCCACGCATTGTGTGAACATTTACATGTATATTTTACAAGTTTTAAGAAATCGGCGATGAAAGTTTAGTCGATAACCAAAGAAATAATGAAGGTCTAAGAAAAGGAAATAAATGAAACAATTTTTGTAACGATTTCAATAAAAAAAAACTCCTCAAATTTTAATTTTAAATAAAATCTAGCAAAATATTGAACTTATCTGATCAGCGATAATCAATGGTCAATTATGGAAGTTTCACCTTTATTGCACGGTACGGTACGCTTTTTTGGTCGTTTTAGGGCGGGTCTTGCATAAATTATCATTTCACGATTTTGGCACGTACAGTTCGTTTTAGAGGTGTAGTAGCACGTTTCAGGGTCTGTATATCATTCCATAGCATGCAAATTATACAATGTTCTATCACATATTGTATTAATTAATATTGTATCATATGCAATAATTATTATACAATATAGTTTTATATGATATGATACAAAATTGAATAATTTTAAATGATACAATATCCTATTGTGATATAATACAATATCGTATCATATGCTACACACAATATAAAATACAATTATGTATCATATGATTCAGTACAATATTGTATCATAAAATATGGTTTTGTATCATAGGATACAATTGGATACTATCTATATGATGCATCATCATAGAAATGAAATTTATATGATATATCATATATCAACAATCACATTTATCAAACAAGTGTGAGTGAGGTATCACCAGGTTTTTATTAGCATCAATGATAATGGAAATCTGGCTTTATATCTGAATCTTGCCCTTATATTTCAAATCTTGAGTTTAACTAAAGCTAAACGTATAGCATAAGCTCCCCCTGACTTCGTCTTGGTGAGCTAAAAATGTAGCAAAATATGATTTTTACAGAAAATTTCTGTTATAGGTGTACTTGGTTTAGAGCTTATAGCGTAAAAAGATATCCTTCAACATTTCTTTTTTATTTATCAAATCCTTTTTATATAAGATGTCATTATATAGAAAAAATACGTTTAATTTAGGATTCAGTCCATAGCAAAGAAATAGTTAGAAATGACCAATATTGGCAAATGAAGCACATATTTTTCATGTTGTGTTCTGATACTAAAGTATGTCAGCTAGGCTCTCAAGCTTGCTTATTATTTTTAAAAAATGCGCAAAATAGTGATGTGATATGGTTTAATCAAATGTATAAAATTTTCTTTTTTGTATATTCAGTTTTCATTTTCCAAAAATCGAATAATATTAGATTTTTAAAAAATGGACATCTTGCTTATTTCATAAATTTTATAATTGTCAATAACTTTACAAGGGGATTTCTGAAACTTGCAATTGATGGCAAAAAACTAGCATGTAAAGATATATTTTTTCTCATATATTGTAAAAATGTTAATCTATCAGTTAAAACCAAGCTTTTTATGATTGAATCATTTTGTGCCGAGTATAGGACCTTTAAACTAAAAATTACTAGTCTCACTGAATCTTGAAACCCTATGTTTCATTATGTGAACAAGAGGCCTATGGGCAATATTGCTCACCTGAGCAACAATAGCCTTAATATAATCAGCTTTAGTGAGTCATATACAAAAAATTTGGACAATGTAGTAGAATAAATGCTAGTATAAAAGTGCTTTCAAGTTTTTATTCCGATATCTTATTAAACATATAGCCCCTTTTGTAACAAGAAGATTTTATAGTCATATCACATTGGTTTTTGAAAAGAAGATTTGTAAAAAAAAAAATATTCTATATATTCACATATAAAAATTTAACTTCCCCTTAACTGTGGCCCCACCGTACCCCAAGAAATTATGATTTGAACAAACTTTAATCATCACTATCTGGGGATGCCTACAAACAAGTTACAGCATTTTTGAGAAGAAGATTCTAAAATATTTTTCTTCACATATTCTTATATAAAAATTTAACCCCCACTGTGGCTCCACCCTACCCTGGGGACAATGATTTGAACAAACTTGAATCGACATTACATAGGAATGCTTTCACACAAGTTAAAGCATTCTTTGCCGATTGGTTTTTAAGAAGAAGTTTTTTTAAAGATTATTATCTATATATACCTTTGTAAAAATTTTATCCCCATTGTGGCCCCACCCTACCCCCACAGATCATGACTTGAACAAGCGTAATTTACACTACATGGGGATGAGTTACTGCATTCCTAAATATGCCTATTGTAATTGCTGTTTGAGAAGAAGATTTTTATTAATAAATTAAAATTTTGGCCTCCATTGTGGCCCCATTCTATTGCCAGGTATCATGATTTAAATAAATTTGAATCTTAACTACCTGGGAGTGCTTGCACACAAGTTACAGCAACTCTGATCAATTATTTTTTTGAGATTTTAAAAGATTTTTCTCTGAATATTCCTTCGTAAATTCGACACCCCACTGTGATCCTTCCATACCCCGTGTATCATGATTTGAACAAACTTGAATCTACACTACCTGAGGATGCTTTTACAAAAGTTTTTCTAGCCTAATGGTTTTGAGAAGATTTTTGAAAAACAATCACAACAAATTTTCAACAATTCTTAATAATCTCCCCTTGAAAGAGGGTGTGGCCCTTCATTTTAACAAACATGAATTCCCTTCACTTAAGGATGATTTTTTTGCCAAGTGTGTTTGAATCTGGCCCAGTGGTTTTGGAGAAGAAGGCGACAAACAGACGGACGCTGGACAAAAGGTGATCAGAATAGCTCACCTGAGCTTTTCTCAGGTGAGCTAAAAAAGAAAATGAATGTTTGTATTGGTTTTATATGTAATTCATACCTCCTGCATCCATAATAAGGTACTGATTACCAGGACTGAAGATTTGAAATTCAGCTTCCGGTCCCGATAGTTTCACCGATTGTATTTTTCTGCAATACATAGATGCTGCTTCAGGTTCCAGTGCTATGGTCAAATTATCATTGTTTATTCCTGCCTTTATTAGATAAAGCAAAAAGGCATCATCGTTAGTCAAATTAGTTAAACATGCATGATCAACAAAAATATGTATTCAAAACACAACAAGGTGTGATATTCTAACTTAACCATTAATTAATCATTTTAAATAAGTTCAAAAAGCCATTTTATTTAATAGGTTAGTTTCCATGGCAGCGAATATTCCATGAAATTTCATTAACATGAATATTCCCTGCAGACTGGTTAACCATCTTATATTCATTGCTACTTATGTCAAGTTACTTTTTTCACATTCAAGCATTATTCCCTAATATATTTTTCTAAAGAAGTAAGTACTTAGCATGTCTAGTAAATATATTGATTGTTGAACTAATCAATAAGTTATTAATGAAATCAAAAACCCATAACTATGACATATTTTTTGGCAATTTAAATATTTATAAAGTGTGTGTGCTTATGTGTTAACAATATCCATGTACCTGTTTTGCAGTATCTCTCATGAACTGTTTTGCGCTGTCATCCCAAATTGCTGGAACTGTCAATACCCAGTGAATATTTTCCTCGGCTATTTCATCACCGTCTTGCTTGTTGAGTCCATTCAAAAGATGGTCATGCATGTACTCTATTGCTTTAGAAAAAACATACATGGCAGGTAACTCCTTTTTACTGATGTCACATATCATGGATTCTTTTGTAAGCCTCTGAAAAAAAATACGTAAACAGAGAAAGTTGTATGCCTGGACTCTACTTATGTTAACCTTTATTAAGAAGTTTTCCTTTTAAATTATTCAGTACCTTTTGTTTCTTATCACCACTTTTATTATAAAGTTGCATTTTGAATCTCTCGAAAAAATAATGATCGTGATGTTTGCCATCGTCTGATAGCTTTCTGAATATCTCTTCTGCTTCATATCCAAACGCAATAAGTGTTTTATTTTCATCGAACAAAGCACTTGTTGGAGTTTTGTGTGCTAAGAGACTTTGACTCCATTTGTGAGCTTTGATTTTGAGTGGGTCATTTTCGAAATCTCCTCGGGATGAAAAAGCATGCCCCGAGTAGGCCGTTCCAAAGTCAATAGCTGCTACCAGCTTGAAATTTGGAGAACATCGAGGTTTTTTCGCGTTGCTTCCAACAAATGCTTTATCTTTTGGTTGATCTTGAGGTTCACTTTCTTTTGGATCTGAAAGACAGGTAAAACTATTTTTTGTATCATGATTACCGAAAAAAAAATAGAATTTTAATCTAGCTAATCAATTTCATTAACTCAACCAATAGCGTCATACTTTGTCGCAATACAATTTGGCAAATAGATTTGACCAAAGTTCTTCAAACAAAGTGCAATTAATGACTAAGGCCTGATTTACTGTATTGTTAAAAGAATACTCATCAGTTTAAGTTGTGAATTTTTAAAACTAAAACATTCTTATTAGATA
>WFKH01003881.1:4735753-4750422 GCA_016163765.1 Magallana hongkongensis | reverse complement strand
CTCGTTGCCATCCTGTCGCTTCGCTCGCTACGCTCGCGAAGCTCACTCATTTATTTACAACAAATTGATAAAATCGCCGACTCCTGTGAATTGAGTCGGTCGTGTTAGGGGAAACATAGATATTTTTAATTTTGCCCTGTCCCTTTAGAATAAATTAAAGTTATCGTTAACAGCACCGTACTGTTTAATCATCGTATATATCACGTACGGAGAGCTGGGTCAGAATCATGTGCAGTGTATATTTCTAAAGTTGGCTAAATTCTTTCGATCAAATGAACATTCAACAGTTAAGTACCCCTTTAAAAACAAAGCTATATAAAAGGAGTATCTTGATACGGATTCATAGCAAGATAATTATCCTATAGTAGCGATTCACACCTTCACACGCGACTGTTCAAGTATCGAAATGTCACGTGTCAAACACAGGTGATATTTTCCAGACTGTCTTGCGATCGAAAATTAGAGAAAAATGGTGGCATTTAGTGTGAAATTCAAAACACTGTGCAATTTCCATATTCCGTGAATTTTGGTGTCCCGCTGGAACACCGTGAATGGGGTAGAAAAAAATGCATACATGTATTTTGCGTACAGCCAATGCATATCACAAGTATGAGTATGTGAAACATTTTGTTTATAGCTGCTCCATCAAACATTCTTATTCTTGAAAATGAGTGCTGATTTTGAATTCTAATTCAATTCATAACATAATTTAATCAATTAAACAATGAAATTAATATAGATAATTTACATAAAAGCATCGAATAACTCGCCATATGATAATTTGTTTGCATATACCAAAACACTAGACGCGATCTCAAAGCACGAACCTACATTGTAGTAGCTGCAGGTCTGTAGCTCCCGGTCTGAAAAAATTCGGATGGACGACCTGGGAGCTACAGTGCCTCCCATAGTAAAAATCTGCAATTTACGGCGCACAAAAAATTGCGCTAGTTTTGGACTGATTAATCTCATTTCCGAACACATTCTGTACAAATATTTGATTCCAAAAAATCCCTCGGACATTTTACTACATATATCGTCACTTCACTTGCCTCTGATATTCTTTTAAACACCATCACCAGCCCCGTAAAGTGAAGAGGTGCAGTTTGTTTACATGTAAAAATGGCGACTCTCGATCTCGACGTGAATTTAACATAACTTCATTTTCCCAGGTCGGTTAGCATGTTTAAGAGAAAGTTTGAGGCAAGTAAAGTGACGATATCAGTAGTAAATTGCCTGAAGAATTTAATGGTACTAATTGTTTTCACAGAATTTGTGTGAAAATAAGGTTAACCAGTCCAAAACTAGCGCAATTTTTGGTGCGCCGTAAATTGCAGTTTTTTACTATGGGAGGCACTGTAGCTCCCAGGTCGTCCATCCGAATTTTTTCAGACCGGGAGCTACAGACCTGCAGCTAACATTGTAGTAGGTTTTCTATACAATTCTGTGGCAATTAATGTTCATGAAAGTATTTTAAGATCTATCTAAAAGCCCCTTTCACATTGGCGCACGAGCAGAAGCGACAAAATATATGTGTGACCAAAAAAAAAAAGATATGGTTCGTAAACTGTTGCCAAAATAATCGCACATGAAAAAGTACTCGTACGAAACTCGCACGATTCAGAGCGACCATTGTGCGATGTAAATGCATTTAAGCTTGCAATATATCTTGCGTCTATATGCGACTTTCGTACAATGCAAGCGAGTGTTTTAAGATAATGCGATAGGATCCCAGGAAAGACCAGATGATCATTTACGTTATTTGATATGTTTGCAATAAAATTGAAAGTAACATGATCTTGGTTCATTTGCATACCTCCTCCTACATTTCAGTTAAAAGAGTTCCGAATCGATATCTGACGCTAAATATCAAATATGTGATATTTAAAATATCTCCACACTTTTGGTGATATGCGAAATACATCTTCATAAAGATCAAAGGAAAGGTTGTCGGTCATGGGATAAGTATTAGTTTCTCTTTTTTAAGAAGTAGTGGTTCACAATTTACATGTTTACTGTTAATTTTATTGAGGATAAGACAACTGTTAGGATATCTTAAAGTTATGATTTTTAAGAGGTGTCGTAAGTTGGGACGGTTTCGAGAAACTCTCTAATGCTAAGATAAATCTGAGACATATCTTAGTCTTAAGATAGCTTCATGAACATGCCCCCTGAACGGTAAAATAATCCTGAGCAAAGTTAACACTTTACACTCTTAATATGCAATCTGTTTAGTAGTACTATACTCTGTCCCAAGATATATTCTTGATTCACATTTTGCTAAAGTACTCAATATTTATACATGTTATTGCCTAAGGGTTCAAACAATGTTCATTCAAAATTCTTCCAGGATTTCTCCTTTAAAACGCCCCCTCTAGCTTATCAGATTTCAATACACGGCTAAATAATTTGATGTCTACGGAGTTTTGTATTGCAACAGACCCGGAAGAATTGTGCGAGGTATTGACAGTGGCTTCCAAATGGAAGAAAGATGTCAACATTTCCCTTTATAAATCTCCTTTAAGAAATCTGTTTTCGATATTTTGATTTTTTTCTGAGTGAAAAATGATAAATGTGTTAATGAATTACCATAGATATTTTCCCTTTCATCCCCATGTATTTCAATTGCACTTAAACTTTCACAGGTATGTGTATTATTAAAATTCGTCCAAATGTGCTGCATAAAATTTAATATTTTGGGACATACTTTGGTTACTGAATTATAACTAAATTATAAAATTTATGTGCATTATCATGATATAAAATAATTCAACATAAATTTCGTTTGATGCAGGTTTTGATATTCCAAAGCCTACATGAAGTAATTTTTAATTCAATTTAAATAAAATTTAAAAAGAAAATTTCTAATTGTTTCAAGAATGGTTTGAGATGTCATTTGATACAGGTTTGATGTCATTTGATACAGAACATGTTGTGTTCATAATTAATTTTTCAAATTGGTCTAGGCCAATTTTCGCAAAAAGACTTCGCAGCAATGTTAAGGGAGCTAAAATACGGCAAAAAAATGATATTGTTTAAATCAATGAAAAAAAATACTTTGACCATGCAGGAGTATTTCTTAAATCTAGATAACATATATTGACAACAATGTTAAACATTATACATTTATTGCATGATTGTGACAAATATATGAAGATTTATTCCCCCATGGAAAATCAGGCAACGCCCGAGGGAAATATGATTTTTCTGGGGGAATAAATCTTCATATTTCCCTCACAATCATGCAATAAATTGTTTATTATACCGAAAGACATGTGATAATTTAGAATACATCAATTTTTAATCATTTTTCAATTCTAGTAAAGCAATATCGTCGTTAATGTTTACGGGTTTCTTTCTATGTCAGTTTTCTGATATAAATTTAAAAGGATTTAAAACATTTTTTTAAAATAGAATCATTTAATTACATCGTAGGCTCATCCTTGGTATTTTTCATACGTATGGGATGAAAATTCGAGGGGGTGGGATATGATGAAAAATATGACGATGACAGGGAAATATGAAGTTTTATTGCCCTGGCACGTGATTGTCTAGAACCAATTAGATGTTGTGTTATATAGAATAATCATATTGAGGCATAATAATATATTTGATGCATTTTTGTGACGTCATATGTACTTCGTTGTCACGTGACATGCGTATCCTAACATTGCGCTTTATCTCATTAAATCGCATCGGCACGGTGATTAATGGCATTAAATCATAAATATTTTTAAGAAAAATCTTTTGTTATGTCATTTACTTTGAGGTTCTTGCTTGGGCTTGAAATAGATATTTCGTTAATTAAAGATATTGTTACAACATTTCGCCAAATCATCAAAATAAAGCACATTTTTACCTATTGAAAACAATTTACATAAAATTGGGGTAAATCCGTTTGTTTCCCAAGCATGATTGACATTGGTATACTTATATTCTCTACCAATTTTACATAAAATATTCTTAAATTGTATTGATCTTTCACCTGTGCCAAGCTGTTTTTACATTAAAATATCTTCATTCAGTTGTTTACGCGTAGCAGGGAGAGTCTCCAAACCACTAGTTTATAAATAGTCATATACTTTAGACGAAGCTTTAAAACTGTCGATTATTTGATACTGATTATTAATATGAATGAACTCTAAAGTCTAGCATTAACGACAGCATCTATGTAAAGGAAACAAGCAGTTTTATTACTGTTTCAATATAATTCACTTTAAACGTTATGATACATTCACTGACAACTATCGAATGGAATGCAGATCGTGACGTCAAAGCTGATTATGACGTCATATTTTATAATGTACAGACAAGTGACTTTCTACACATTGCAGTGGGAAGCCCCGCGTTTCATCAAATTAAATTAAATTAAACCCAACATTTTCATTTCTATGTTACAAAAGCAACAAAAGTATAAAAAAAAAATATCACCTTGCTTGCTTTCGGTGATGACTGATATATAGCAGAATATGACCCCCGTAAAGTAATGACCGGGGGTCATTTTTCGACGTAGAATAATGACCCCCCTAGTCATTATTCTATGTAGAAAAATGACCCTTTTGTCTGAAGAATAAGTGTCATTTTCATAAAAATTAACATACTACGTGAAAAAAGTGACCCCTGAAGAATAATGTCACCCCCCTTATAAATTTATGTTTTTCAGTATCATTTCTAATTATACATGTAATGTAAAATGGTATCTACGATATTGCCATTTTTATTGCATTAAACAGAAAGTAATAGAAATTATAATTTATTTGCAAATAAATCTAAAGAAGGGGGTATATTTAAACAAAAGGCCCATGGGGCCACATCGCTCACCTGAGCAACAATGACTTTAAATGGGCGTTCAAAAGAAAGTGTGCCATATGGACCCTCGGTAGAATAACGAGAAATAAATATTGTAAAGTATTCAAATTTTACACTTTTTTTGCATACACGTAATCTTTGACATTGTACCTTTATGGAATACTATTTTTACCGAGAATAAGAAAATCCTACGCAAGATATAAAACTACACATTTGGTAGGGGTATATACACTGTTAACTTAAATTCCATTTCCCTAAATATTTCGTTCTGACCCTCCCCCTCTCCCCCACTTTATAAAGCGTTCAAAATATATGATAGCATATAGGTACATTTTCTTCCTCAACTACTTACTAGTTATTGTATTTTATTAAAAGGATTCCTATTGATGTGAAGAAGAAAATTGTACCTCAATGAGCTCAATTCCTCACATTAAAAACATTTAAATATTTTTAAAATTTGTTTTCCCCATTATAATAAAACGACTGTTGTTTACCTGGCGTAAACTCGCGTGACTTTCATAACCTTACTCACACTTGATTGTTGAATACACTTGAATGAAAAATGTTGTCACGAGACATGTTAAAGAACTATAAAAATCAATGTATTCACAGGCATATCACTCTATTTTACTTAGGCCCACCCATTATTTTCATCTTTATTCAAAAATAAAAAATGGCTTCAAACCAGGATAATTTTTCGTGTCTGAAAACTATCAAAATTGATGTAGATTTCATATTATTCATTGTACAAAGAGGGGCCCCCAGAGAGTAGTTACAGCATATCATCCATTATTTTTTTTTTGTACAAGTATTTAACGTTTAGCAAGACATTTCTAATGATCAACCAAAATTTCAGCATCAATCGTAGAATTATAAGCAAGATACAGAGTTTACAATTATGCTAGGTTTGAGTCATATTTTGTTCACATGAATTTATTACATTTAGCTTAATATTTTTAACTTTGTATTTCCTATTCAGCATTTAAAATGGAAACCAAAAAAAAAATGGCCTCAGATCTGCACAAACATAGAATTGTGAGCAAAGCTCTGTATCTTGCTTATGATTCGAAGTTTAACACTCAAATATGGTTAGTAAATAGAAATTGTAAACAATTAAACATATTAAAGAAACATGCACTATAACAAAAAAAAAAAGCACAATTTATTTTATATATTTAATTCATATGTATACCTACATATTTCCATCAGCGAGATTAAACTCTATTTAAACCGAATAAACTCGAGAAAATGCTGAGCATCTCAATAAAACACATTGCATTAGTCAACCATTACGCAAAAGATCATACTGAATTACCTGATTACCGATAGAATGAATTGTCAATTTACTACACAAAATCGGCACCAATGTATTTTGCATGTTTGAAAGGGCCGATGATATATACAAGACCGTCGTGCACATTGATTTATTTTAACAAATTGTTGTTGTTCACCTTATTATAATATTAAGGTACAAATCTGATGGGGAAAGGTATTTTCTGCTGTAAAGCTGTAATCACTAAAATTTCAGGTATAAATGTCACTGTGTATAAAAATATAAACATGGGGGTAACAAATTTTTTCTTTGATTCCCAACACTGAACATATCCAAGGTTTTGTTATGATTATATTTTCTTTATTACCGGAAAACCATACATTTCCTCCTATATTATAAATTGTCTTGTTTCATATCCAATATATATGTACAGTGTACCAGTATACACTATGTATACAGACCTTTTAAAGAATTTAATTAGCAAAATATTTGCATGAAAAAAATTTTGTTACCATTACAGCGAAGTCTTGAATTGCGCGTCACATCAAGCGTGTAACTTACGAGGAAAGCTTGCGAGAACCGTGTGAAATGTTTCATCGGATTAATGAGAATTCATTAGGAACATTTAACGCATTGAAAACAATAAACATTGTACGTATCTTTTAAACAAATTTGTTTTCTTTTTCAACAAACCAAAGAATAAGACATATTTAACGGAGACTGCGGGTCTATAAATTTCGTCTTTGGTGTTTCCGTACCGGTACAATATTCAAATACACAATCCATCAACATGTTTTATACAGTTAACAAAATAAGACTTTTATAGAAAACATCCAAATCAACAATAAGTGGCACTTTGATGTTGAATTAGCATGCATTTTTTTAAACGATTAAATTGTGTACAATTAACATTCATAACCTTCGAGAGAACATTTGCTAACTGGCTGCACCTGTCAATCAAATTTTGAGTGTTTGATTTCATTGGATGGTCACGCGTCTCTGTTTAGCAACAGCCAATAAGAAACGAAGTGATGGTAAAGCAGTCGGAATCAGCAGTATTTGATAGACGTACACAATTTCGAATGATAGGAAACTCAGCAATTAAAAAAAAATAGAGTGAAAAATATACTGTTCACATTCTATGAAATGCGAGAGAAGAAAATAATTTGTAATCCCGATATAAAAAAAAATCCAATGATTTTACATGTACATGTAATTATTTGACCCTTATCAACTCTATTAACGGAAAATAACAGGTTAAAATATAACAAGTATATGTTTAATCACAATGTCAGATTACAATTAACGTGTACAAGTAATAAAACTAGGAAATTTATGTGAATGATACTCAGGAAAAAAAAAAGTATGTGGTAAATAGGCTGTTATACAAAAGTTGGGTCTGATATCTAAATCTTTCCAATACAATGTTTTGATTTTTTTTAAAAGAAAATCTTTAAAAACAGTAATACACTGCGGAAACTTTATTTTTTTTCTCTAAGCGTATCATCTTATAGTTTTGATTATATGTTTAATGTACGGAACATATTCTTCTACACGGTTAGTATGATTCCAAAAAAAAAAAAATAACAATTTAATCGCTTAATTAGCATCCCCCTCCTTAATTCTGTAAATAATTTTTAAAAGCGATTTGTGCAAAGCGTTTAGCGTTTCGTGAAAACGTATGTACCATTGTTTAGCGAGCGTGTAGTGTAGTAGAACCTTTTAGGAAATTAGGATCTGTATTTCAAAAGTATGAAAACATGTATATTTCCCAATAATATTGCACCATGTATTGTGTTCCTTGCATGCAAATAGATTTAATAAATGTTCGAATAACAGATATTGCAGATATTTCCCAATACTATTGCACCATGTAATGTGTTCCTTGCATGCAAATAAATTTAATAAAATAAAATGTTTGAATAACACTTCATATTTTTAATTTAATAAATGTTAATTAAAAATAAGGATGTAATATTATGTATGTTTTTTATTTTTTTTTTTTATTTAATTTTTTAATGCAAATTGATAGAGCTAGATATAAAAAATAACTCAATATGAAAAGAAATTAAATAGGGTCATATACAATCACTCGAACATCTCAAAACTCAAATTATGCAAAGTCACAAAATCTTCGAAATCAACGATTAAGACGACCTACATGTATATTTCGTTGGAATACGTTACACACCCTATAAAAATCCATCTTCATCATTTTTATACACTGCATTTAATAATAAGAATTATTCAATATGATCATCTGACTGTCTAAAATTCGGCCAATATTTGTTTTTATATATTCGCGCCCCGTGTGGTGAATGGTGTTTCGTCATTTAGATGCACCTGTATTTTTCCATGTAGTATTGCAGTCACTGCGGGGATGAAACAATACATTACCCGAAACGTCCGCTGAAAATGACATGCTCGACGGTCGTGCGAATAACCGGCGAGATAGTAAATACACAACAGTCTTGCAAATAGCAAATAAATGAGAGTAAATACAAGAAGGTCGTGCGAATAGCTGATGAGAGTGAATACACGACGGTCGTGCGAATAGTTGCTGAGAGATTTATATACACGACGGTCGTGCGTATAGACACTACCGTTTGAAAGATTCCCTTCTCACGCGAACTGTTGCACAACAAACAAATTCATCTTTGTCAGATCGACCTGTTTTATCATACGTCATGGCTGCCTCGTTTTAGAAGTATGGAATTAAAGATGAACTATTAAGTTTTTAAGTCCACAAACTTTGTCATGACAAACCCGTAAACAGGTAGAATGGCGACCCCGGTTTGCCTACTCATTTTACCAACTTGGAATCAACAATCGTCAATAAATTCCAAAATATGCATTGTTGTCTATCAATATTTACAGCGAATACAATTATACCGGTCTGTAACATATCCTAAAAATTTCAATGACATTGGTTAATTATTATCGACGTAAATTAAAAAATCTCGATTTGCCCCGGCTTTTATTTTGTCCCGGCCCGCGTTTGCCTACCCATTTTACCTAGACTCGTATAGAATACCGAACCCGAAGCTATAAACTGATTGAAACACGCCTTTCCTTTAATATTATTTTCGTAATAACTCAGATTTGAAACAGAATTAGCCCATCATTTTTGCAATTTATATTTTCCTTTCCATAAGGATTATCTATGCTGAATTGCGTTGAATTTGACTCAGTAGTTCTTGAGAAGAAGATTTTTAAAGCAATATGAGCTGAATTTTTTAGAATTTTATTTTGCTGCAAAAACCTGCTAGTATGCTAAATCTGCATGTAACTTAAACTTTTATGAAAAATAAAACTTGAAAAAATCATTAATTTTTGTCAGAAGAAAGATTTTTCTTCTAAGGAATATATAGCAGTTCAATTTTTGTACAGGACGACAATAATTCAATTTTGCTTCAATTAAGGCTTCTTAAAGGCTTTTCTCACAAAAATAAGGCGAACGGAAATTTAAAAACCATGATTTTTTTTGTCATTTTAGTAGAAAATAACATTTTTGTAAAAATAAAATTCAGCATGAAAATTGCAGCTCATATTGCTTTAAAAATGCACCCCCCTTTTTCTACAGTTTCGAGGTTTTCTCCGCTTTGAATGAAGATCGGTCTTTCATTTCTGCAATTTATATTTGCCTTCCCATAAGGATGCTTTATGCCAAATTTGGTTGAATTTGGCCAAGCGGTTTTAGAGAAGAAGTTCAAAATGTAAAAAGTTTACAGACGGACGGACAGACAGACAGACAGACGGACGACGGACAAAATGTGATCAGAATAGCTCACTTGAGCTTTCAGTTCAGGTGAGCTAAAAAATAAAAATCATTTCGTTATAACTAGATACTGACATATTTTACCGTTTAATAGTTCTCATCACAACGAGTTACATGTCTTTCATTATTACGAGTTAAAACACATTAAAATGTTTTTGAGATACAATCACTATAAAACGAAATTCTGTTTATTGACGATAAAAGAGTAGACTATATTGTTCATGAATTATACTTTCATTGACGTTCATAATTTCCCCCTATTACTAACTACTGAGTAAGTGCAGCTCCTAGATTATTATGAAAAGTTTACTCCATTGTTAGGAATTATTATTCGAATGGTCAATCTAGCAAATCTTAAGCTCTAGAATACCTTGTTCGCAGTCAAAACAATTTTTCCGTTTCACTTAAAAAATACATAAAACTTCACATTAAATAATTCAAAGCCCATATTTGTTTCCGGTTTGTGAAAAAAAAATATTTCAAAAAAGATTAACTATCGATCCATCGAACCTTGAATCGAAATATTAAGAGGGCTCGTTTAATGAACGAGTTTATAATCTATTTCTGTTTTTTTTACTAATTAAAATCATATGTAAATTTGTACAAGTTAAGCTTTGTATTTTCTTATGCGACATGGTCAAAATACCTTGATGAATAACTTGCTTTGATTAGCGTTTTTTGTAAGTGTTCAATATATCTTTTGAACCACACAATACTTGGAGTTGGAATACGAAAGTAGAAATACAACTTTACTGCATTATCATTAAACCTTGTAATACAAGCTACAACGCTTGGGGTCCCAAAACAAAAACATTTTGATATATAATGAAAAAGCGATGCATGAATATACTTTGCAAGTATAAATTATATATTGCTCATCATATTAAGACTTTTCCTATACAATGCTCTCACCTTCCGATTGTCGAAATTCACGTTTGTACTTTTCAGCGTCATCACTAGAGATTATCATACTTTTTATCTTACTTATGCCATTTTGATATACGACATCACCAGTCAACTGCTTCTCCGTTTCAATAATAGAATTCTCAAGCTCGTCCCAATACTTTTGAAAATCCTTGTTATCCACTTTACCGTGTGTATTGTGAGCTGATATCTTATTCCTTATTTGTCGTATTCTCTCAATAAAAGCTGAAATGCTGTTATCGCCTTTCTGTAGAGGTTTTGACCAACCATTTTTAGGTGCAGTAATGTTGCAAATGTTCCGTAGGAGCATGTAAAGAATGGAAATATCAAAGTCTTTAGAAGATATTGGATTGCTTCTAGCTTTCAGATATATCTGTTCCTTCTGTTCTTTAGTCATATGTCTTTCAAGTTTTGTTCTGTTTGTATCGAGCTCATTTCTTAGGTTGGCAGGTGTAATGTGGCGACATAGTATGATCCTCAGTAAGGGACAACAAATTGTTGTAATCAGATGGCAAAGACGAATGTAATTTACCGACGGCTCATCAAGGTCAAAAAATGGACATTTAGATGGGTCAGGTTTGTCACCCATGATTTCAGATCTGTATAATACTAAAAAACAAAGCCATCATTTATTTTATTTCATACATGTAAATTTTATAACATGTAATTTTTACATTTATTTAGTATTATTTAATACTTATTCAAAGGCTTGCCATTATTCAGATTTTTTGTATATCTACTTTATGAATTTAGATCTATAATTTGAAAACATAACTCATTGCTGCAATATGAGGGAGAAGCCAATTTAGAGGTTCTCAATCACATGATGAGCGAATAGACTAGACTCATGGCATAAGTAACTTGATCTATCTAAAGAGGTCCACTCCCTCTTTAACTGAAAGATACATTATGATATACAAATAGAGATCTGCTTCAGCTACTATCCTTAAGAACTGTTTTTTTAATTGAGTGTATTTCTTTAATTGTGCTGACTACTTTTATGGAAAATCAATGTACTTTCGGTTTGTCATACATGTTTTAATATATGCCCCGGTTTTGCGTTAAATACGTTTGCTTCTTTCGGTTAATGACAAATAAGTTTATATGTTAATATGTGCCTAACATTGTAAGTAAATAGTACATATATTACTGACCTTCCTAACTCCCAATTATATTAATTCCACATAAACTGACTAGTTTACTACAGTATAGTCTAGCCGACATTTTTAAAACAAGGAAATAAATTCTGTTCATATTTTTTTCAGATCCCAATGATACATTCCTCTTAAGAAAAATGAACAGAAACTTACTTACCAATTTATGTAGGCCTATATAATATTTTTAAAACCATGTATTTTGTAGATAGTATAGAGTGCTGATATAATGGGGAATTCCTAAATAATACACATGCGCATAGATTTAAACCGCTTTTCTAAGCGGTTACTATTGTAATTATGATTCCATAGTAGTTAGGTCCCTTTTTCCAGTCAGCTTTAGATTTCATCACACAAGAAATACAAATTTAATGAAAGATTTTTGTTTAATAATAAGATTCTTATAATTAAAAAACATAGGTAATCACAGATTACAAAGCTCACCGAGACGAGACATCACCTTTATGAGGCATCACCTTTATGAGACCACCTTTATTATACGATATGAAAATCATAGTTAATGATCTTGGATATTCATGGAAACTGTTTTGACACAATATCGTATATCATATGTTAAAAAAATTGTATGAAAATCATATGCTCATTTCATACGGTATTAAAAGATAGAATGTTTATCAATACAATAATATATAATACGATATTGCATCCTATGATACTTACAATATAGTATCATGTAATACAATATAATACTGTAATAAATAATTATGCAATATAATATTGTAACATATGATATGATATTGTATCGTGTCATACATTATTGTATTTGATCACATAATACAATATCATTATATAATATATGATACAACAATATAGTATTACATGATACAATATCATATCACATAAAACATCACAATATTGTAACATATGACATTATATCGTATACTTATAGAAAATATACCCTTTTCCGCTCTGTGCGATATAAACAGAAAATTCGCCTACCCGTGTGATATAAACCCTAGGAGTGTGATATAAGATTTATATCACACCCCTCTCCGGCAATCTTCGGATGTTATATCACACCCCTTTCCGATAATCATCGGCTATTATGACGTAGAGTTCGGTATGCGTCGTTCAACTCCGATCTCCGAGTATGACGTCAAATAGTTACGTCGACGTCAACATGGTATACAAACAGCTGGCGCATAAATTTCAGGGAAGTTTATTAGAGATGGAATATATAGACACGGAGCGATTTGTTAACAATAATCATACCTAACATGATGTTTTTTTATTGTTTCTTTAATATTTTCTATAAGTATATGATATAAAAATCATAACATGGCAATTTTTATATCGCATCCTATATTAGCCCTCGGTCGGTGTATATCAGCCCTCGAGCCTGACGGCTCTCGGGCTGATATACAGCGACCTCGGGCTAATATAGGATGCGATATAAAAATTGCCATGTAATAATCTATATATATTGTATAATATACATGTAGTATGATATTATATTGTATGATATTGTATCATATTTTATACATAATATGATATTTTATCATATGATTTGATACAACATTGCATCATATCATATGATAAAATATCATGTTATAGCAATATGTTATATAATACAATATTATATTATACAATATCGTATCATATAATACAATATCATATATTACAATATCATATAATACAATTCATAATAATATATTACAATATCATATAATACAATTCATGTGATATAATAATATATTATATTATATAAACAAAATATCATATTATACAATATCATATTATACGATATTATATATTATACAATATCGTATCATATGATGCAATCTTACATATTGCAATATCATATGAAACAATATCATGTGATAAAATATTAAATATATAATACAATATCATATTATACAATATTGTATCATAATATACAACACTATACATAACAATTACATGACACAATATCATATCATAAGGTACAAAAATATTGATACAATATCATATTGTATCATATAACTTTTTACAATATGATATAATATTGTATCATATAAAACAATAGTGTATCATATCATATACATGTAATACTATATCATAGGAATCATGTTATATCATTTAACAACAAACACATCTATCAAGCAGGTTTAAGTGAGGTAGGAGATTTTTTTAGCATCCCTGATAATGGAGATCAGGCTCTGCATCTGAAGCTACCTCTGCGATTCATTTATATTATAGTTAAATCAACTGTGCAAGTTTGAAATAGTACTAATATCTATAAAACATGTGACCTGTTCCAAAAAACTAAAACTCATCCAGCATCCGAAACCTATGGCTCAGATTCAGCATTCAAGCCTGTCAGGTGCATCAGTATCATAAGATACATCATCCATGCAAGTTTTGTGAAGTTAGGACCAATAATAACTAAGATATAATCATCAGAGGGCACCTGCTCCATAAACTTTAACCAGCTCTTTAATCCTTAACCTCCTCCAGCATCCGAAACCTATGGCTCAGATTCAGCATCAATGCCTGTCAGGTACATCAGTATCATAAAACTAAACCTCTTTCAGGTACATCAGTATCAAAAAACTAAACCTCTTTCAGCATCCGAAACCAATGGCTCAGATTCAGCATCAGGTGCATCAGTATCATAAGATGCACCATCCATGCAAGTTTGGTAAAGTTAGGACCAGTAATAACTAAGATATAATCATCAGAGGGCACCTGCTCCAAAAACTTTAACCAGCTCCAAAAACCTTAACCTCCT
>WFKH01003881.1:4709651-4719896 GCA_016163765.1 Magallana hongkongensis | reverse complement strand
TAAAAGGCATCAAATGATCAAATAAAAAAAACCTTTTACCTCCTGGTGGTTCCAGTAGTCTTATCAATATTTGTTTATGTATGCCCAATTTCTAAGATTTGTCAGATAATGGCTATTTTTTATTTGACAAAGGCGGAAATTGTGATCTTTATAGTATTATTAAAACATTCAGACATATTTAAGTAATAAAAAATATATAACATCACATAATAAGGGTCATAAATATAAAATATGTGGTTACTGTTTTGAAATACATGGATTAAGTATATTTAGGCGGGGTAGAAAACGTTGCAGAGGGCTATATAGGCTTGCTCTTTATGTCTTCGACCCGGGTTAAAATGTAGCTTATACCTGAAGACATTTATGTTTATTCTACAATTTAATATCAATTTTACGCCTCAAACAAGCTATTTTCGACTTTCGCTGAATATCTGCAGTTGAAACCATAACGCCATGGGGTCAACCAAGCAAAAAGATGACGTCACAATACAAATGAAACGCTGCTCGAAAGCATGCGTACTCGAACTGTACTCGGCCTCGTTAAGTTACACTGCTTAAGGTAAGGTTTGCGGTTACAGGGAGATAACTCACACATTTTCATTGTGACGTTACACCAACTACCCTTTATTTCAGCTATGACATCAAAATTTATATGACGTCATAATTGATTTCAGGTTTTTTTATTTCGCGGGGTTTTTAAGTTTCAATGAAAAAATAAGAGGACACAAGCATTTTATCAATTTCCACAAAAACAAAGTCCGCATCATATGGTTTTGAATAGTGTTTTAGAAACATCAGATTACATATATTCTAAGATACGTTTTTCCTGAAATCGGTGGACTTGGAAAGGTTTCGAATAAGATGTTTTCGTTTACATAATAGTAGTCCAAAATTAAGACTTTTGTTGCATTTTATTCTATTTTTAGATAGTTCATCAGAAATTAATAAAAGTGAATCATGATATAAATAGTGATATTGTTTTCGAACATTTTAAGCATAAATAACCCCCGTAATAGTCACACATAAAATGTACATATTTTCACGAAATTGTTTACATTTCATCAACATGAAAATTGGAAATCATGAACTTTGACCTTTTGTAGTTATAAAATCATTTGAATTTCATGAGAAAAAAAACTTTAGTATAGTGAACAAAATGGTATGTAACTTTGGTACAACTTTTAAAAAATGCAAGCCGCAAACCTTACCTTAAACATATTTAAGTACTAGATGATATCCCGCGCAAGCGCGAGAATTAACACTTTACACTTTAATGACACAATGCTGAAATGTTAAACCATATTTTTTATCATTTTCTTATATACTGTGTCCGATTTTTTTATTAATTGTTTTCTTAATCTATTCTTTAAAATTGAAATAAAAAAACAAACAAACTGCATAGCTGGATATTTAGGTAAGGAATGAGAAATCTAAACTGAATTGGATGATATATACATGTACATGGCCTTAATTCATTTTGTTGCAGCTGAGTGGAATATGATAACAATGAATTTTTCTTTTAAACCAGTGAGTGGGTATTTAGGACATCATATCTCTAGATTTTGTTCTTTAGGTCAAATTTCACTACAATTTTTATCACTGCCCCAAATGAGAATTTCAAATAATAGACTGAATTGAAAAAAAAAAAATTGGGGAGGGTGGTCATCCCTTCCCCCTACAATTTAATTTTCCGTTTAATGCATACATCATTTATTCATATAGACTTGGAACACAATCTGTTCCTTGTTTACAAATTAATGTCTAAGGTTTACTACCAATCTGTTTTGGTATTAAAATGTATGAAATCACGCTAGTGTATGCATATTTATTTACATTTTTTAAACCAAAGTTGTCATATCCAAAGTATCTGCCCGATGGTGTCAATTAGTCAAACCGCGTCAAATTGTTCCATTCTATCTATTAACTTTTTTGTAATAATCCACGTCCTACACTTTTCGTCATGACGTTAATTAGGCATACCGCGTTCTTGGTTACCCCGTTCTGGAAAGTTCTATTCCATTCTCTCGCCAGAGGTCGCGCTTCGCTAGATTCTATCTATCAAAACTAAAATCGCGCATTCAAGAAACGAATTGCCTTATTTCATTTATTCATCATTTGTCAAATCTTAACTTCTATGTATATTCCAAGTAAGTTCCTAACGTATATATTCACTGTTTACGTAGCCTAATCATTCAATATTATTTCATTGCAAGTATGTAATTTAATGCTAACTTCCATTGACTTGGATCCGCCAAAGCGTGACCACCACCTTACTATCATTTTTGATATCTCGAGCTAGTTTATCGAAAATGGAAGTAGGTTTTTAATTAATTTTACATTAATTACTTATCAGGTAAAATTCAACTATAGCTTACGGACATCATATAACACGTGTTGAAATACCAAAGGTGTAAGCAGTTACACTGGTGCAGGTATTTATTAGTTTCTTGGCAAAAAGTCTTAATTTATAAGTATAGATTATACAAGCATATTTACTAATTATATAGTTCCCTTTTATTTACTGTTATTTTCAAATGGGCTCGATCATGAAAATCTCATTCTTATGTTTGTATCTCTGCAAGTATAAATGAAGGTGATAGGTGTGAAGGAACATGTCTACCAACTGTCTTACAATCATATATGGTAAATGTTCAGATAATTATTTAATATTCAAGTATTCCTTGTCTTTTATACACACAATATCAATAATATTCTGTAAACTAGTAATACTATATTCCTATGACCATAGATTATTTTGTTTTGCCTCGGACTAGAATGTCTCGACGTCATTGGATGAAACGCGTCACGTGATTGCCTTACAAATTTCTTTAAACGGCGAGCGTCAAAATTTATACGGCAACATGGCGGACGTAACGTTATTTGAGCTGATTTTTTACACAAACGTTCGACCATACCTTTAATTTTATAACACCACTTCTTGACTTTGTATGTTGGAAAGGGTTTACATAGGCTATGTCTGTTATCCAATGCATTTGAACTTCAATTAAACAACGTTTAAATTTAATTAATAATGTAGGTGCCTGTGATAGGAAGGTCAACCATCTACTCCAACGCTGTTGTATGATCTTCTACTACATATTTCTATTCACAAAATGCAATTTACCAATTTATTGACGAAAACAATTACTGTTAGCAAATTTATGTTAAATTTTTGTGATCAAAGCAATTTAGAAACTATTAAAGCAAAATTACTTTATTGTCATCCTGTACAAAAATTAGGTTGCTAACTTGCTAAAGATTCCATGAAGCAGAATTGTTTATGCCTAGAAAAATTAGCGATTTGATTATATTTAGTTACATCCGAAGTTATCCTAACGGCACAAATAAAACACTAAAAACCGATTGCCTAAAAAATATCGGCTTTCAAGATATATAGTTACTACAGCATTGTTCATGAAAGAGTACATGTTAGCGTATCATCATTTTGTAAACTGTTATTGGTTGGATGGGTGTGAATACAAATTCAGATAATCAGTTTTATAATCAGTCTCGTTTGAAGTCATCTTTTCGTAAGTTCTATGGTCGATACAACGACCTTGTCAGCAAATACAATCTTCCACTGGGTCGCATGCTGACTGACGTTTTTCATACTAATTGTTAGACCATAATTTATCACCTAATTGTATACGGAATTTTCCGTTTTCCTGATTACGACAAAGAGCACACTGCAGGTGTGACCGCTCAGCAGAGGATGCTCACTCCTCCATGGCACCTGATCCTACCTCTATTTTTAAGAGGTCCGTGTTCGCTCTGCTCCTGTGTTGTAAGTTTCCTTTGGACTTTTGAATTTGAACACTGTTCGTTATCACCACATGTCATTTTTAACAAACTTAGTGGGTGCAAACACAAAAATTAAAATATGACATATTGGAAATTTTGTATTTACACCCACCCAGAAAATTTACAATGAATAATATCAAAGTTTCAATTTACTGGGTGAATGTAAAACCAAAATTAAACAATATGACGTATTGTATTTTTTTTAAATTATTTATATTTGAACACTTATCCAGCGAATTTAAAAAAAGGAGTTTTACTGATTTGAATAGTTTAATGTGTAACCATGTATACACATATTCTTTAAAAAACATATTCTTTTTAAATACAGATATCACACAAAACAGCAATTATACGCGAAAAGTTTATTATGAATAAAATAGTTATTACATATTTAAAGGGATAATATGTAAATTCGAAAAATAATAATTTAAGTCTCATTTTTTGCCCCCTGTTGAAACATGTAAATCTTAAGAATTTTAAAATATGTAAAAAATGATAATTTTTAATTAAATAAACTCAAGTTATAAATATTGATTCGTTAATTTGTGCTTCTTTGCTGTTGAATGTTGAACCGGTTTCATGATCAAAATTCCACGATGCGGGTCAATTTTCAACAGATCAGGGTCTTTATTCAACACCTATGGAAAATGGAAGTAGGTTTTTAATTAATTTTACATTAATTAACGTGGAAAAATGACCCCCGGGTCAATTTTCAACCCGGGTCAAAATTCTTCGTTACACCGGCCCAACGGTACGAAAGCCCATTGAGCTCATTTTCGGAGGTAAAAAAAATATTTTTATCGCGAATAAACGCGAAACTTTTGCGAATAAAAGTGTAACTTTCGCGAATAAACGCGAAACTTTCGCGATATAACGCAAAAGTTTCGCGAAAAAAGCGAAACTTTCGCGAATAAAAGCGTAACTTTCGCGACTAAACGCGAAATTTTCGCGAATAAACGCGTAACCTTCGCGAATAAACGCGAAATTGAAACTTTAATATAAATAATGTCATTTCATACAAGAACCCTTATAAAGCACAATGACTGAAAACAAACACATCTAGTTTTAAATGAAACAAATTAATCTTTTTTATATATAGATATAAAGCATTGAATCATTATTTTTTGAAAGATAGAGTCTCATAACTGCAGAGGTGTGTGCATAAAAATACGTTAGCGCGTTATGAAAATTTGATGAAAAAACTGTAACAGCCACAAGCGTGAACTTTGATTCTCACTTGTGACGTTGCATTTTACAGCGTTTAACGTGTAGATGTCATAATAAAACTCGTCATTTTAACCTTTGAGTACCCAGTGTGTGTTACGGTCTTATAACTGCAGTATCTTCTTACACACTTTGCATGCAAAAAATATTTGGAATGTAAATATTTAAATAAATCTGATTAAACTTCATACAAATTAATATAAATTCAAACGTGGGAAATCTTTAATTTTCAAACGACATTATGCATCGCGCTTCTCATATTCTCATGAGCGCTGTATTATAGAAAATGAGGCATCAACTTTTGCATTATAACAATGTAAATTGGAAATAAAAGTGTTTTTTGTTTTTTAAATATTATTGTAAAACTGAAAGGATATCATTGTTCAAAACGTTATATATGTTATATCGCCGCGACATAAATTTAAGTCTAGTTTGACGGCTTTATATCAGAAAGTCACGCTGTGAATTGAAATAAGTTTCATCTATACATTTTTTCTAGCTATTGTTCAAATTTAGATAACATAAATTCATCCTCTAAAAATTTATCACATATGTCGTTTGAAAATCAGTACTAAGATTTTATAGATTTCCAACGTTTGAATTTATATTAATTTTAGAAAAAAATAAAATTAATGAATGCCTGTTCGAACACAGGGTCGGCGCTCTACCTCCTTATCTACTTGGAACATCTAACATCTAACAGTCTTATGAAGTTTTATCAGATTTATTTGTATATGAAAAAGATAATTTTGTTTTGATAAATCAACGAAAAACAGATGATATTTAAGCATTGAATCCTTATTTTTTGAGAGATATAGTCTCATAACTGCAACGATGTGTGCAAACAAATTTTCATAACGCGCTAACGCTTATATTTACATTTTTTTTACCTTCTTGCCTTGTCTGCAAATGTGAATTTTACATCAAAATTATGTATTATCCTATGGGTAAGTTCAAATTAATGGAAGAGCAACTGTAACAGCCACAAGCGTGATCTTTGATTTTCGTTTGTGACGTTGCACTTAACAGCGTTCAACGTTTGTAACGTCACAATTAAAACTCGTGATTTAACCTTTTAGTACCCTGTCTGTGTTATGGTGCTACATCTGCAGTAGCTTTCCACACATTTTACATGCAAAAAATATGTGGAATGTAAATATAAAAATAATGAATAATAATATCTATTTAAAATTGAAATGTGTTCGTTTTCAATCATTGTTCTTCATAAGGGTTCTTGTATGAAATGACAATATTTATATTAAAGTTTCGCGTTTATTTGTGAAGAAACGCGTTTATTCGCGAAAGTTTCGCGTTATATCGCAAAAGTTTCGCGTTTATTCGCGAAAGTTAGGCGTTTATTCGCGTAAGTTACGCGTTTATTCGCGAAAGTTTCGCGTTTATTCGCGAAAAAAAAATTTACCTACGAAAATGAGCTCAATGGGCTTTCGTACAACGGACCTATAAGTAAATAAATAAATAAAATTTGCATGTTTAAGGAGTAAGATGGCTTTGTCAAGTGTTTTTGCCTGAAACTGTTTTGATAAAATAGTCAATTTGGCGGGGGTAGTTACATATTAGATCAATGAATAGAGTACTATAATTGGTAATATTTTGACTTAAGGTTAAATTATATTCAATTTTGTAAAAAAAAAAAAAAACATGGTAAGAATCATTCTTTGCTTTTTATAGAATGGACAATGTAATAAAATGCTTTTCAGTTTCAATTTCATTCAAGTCGCATAAGTTACATATTCTGTCCTCAACCGATTCTCCTCTGTAGCGACCTGTTTTTATCCTTAGGGGAAATACTCCACATATAAAGATCTGATAGGTTTTGGGAGATCTAGTGTAACGTATTTTTAGACTGACAGTGTGTAACTGGAAGTAGAATATATGTCCAAAATTTGGTACGCCTTAAATGTTGTTGAGACATTCGGTTTCGAAATTAGTACGCAACTTTTCCTCTGCAGAGTGTAGATTACAAGGTGTAAAATTGGTATTAGTACTTTCTATGTTTAAAGATTCCAGGGTATTCTGACCTTGAGAGTGCCATTTAGGACTGTTGTTTTGCCCACGTATGTGTATTGTATTCATGGTCAGCTTTAGCTTAGTTTAGGTAGGTCATTGTTTTTAAGATTTCTAGAGGTTTGTAATTTGTACCTTATCTGAATCAGAAAATTTATAAGCGATGTTTTCACTAAGTTCAAATAAAAATATTTTTTTCACCGATTTCATTTCAAAGTCAAAATAACATAAACACAGAATAATGAAAATAATAATAATAATCATCATCATCAATTCCTTTTTTGTCGTCGGAACCGTAAATTTACCCCAATTATTAAGCTAATGTGCCGCAGAGTAAATGTTTGTCTTAGTTATATATTCATACCACTGACTATATAAGTTAAATTTATTCGGTAATTCAAATCATTAACGATACAAATCAATACGTACGCGGTCTGGTTGTCTGTGCTCGGTTCTTTGACTGAAGATAAGATGTCGGATCCAAAAAGTTTTATCTCAGCTGTAAACATTTTCTTGGCCGTTTGTAAGTACCCGTATTTTTAAAGACAAAAACAACGATAAGAGAGCGATTTAATTTACATTTCTTATAATTGATATAAAAGTATTTATAAATTGTTATTGAATTCGATTTCACGTCTACTAATTGTGTTTCTTATATTTCAGTGACAGGTCCCGTGCAGTGCGCATCTTATTGTATTTATTACTACAGTTACAGCTACTATACACTAAGACGGACTTGTTACTACTACTACGATTACTACGATTACTACAATTACTACTATTATAACAGCGACTACTCTTCTAGCAACAGGTAAGTCAGACAGATCAGCTTTACCGTACAATGACTTGTTTATACAAACTCTGACATCTCAAGGAGTTCAGACTTTGTCTTACGTTGATCCTCAGTAGAGTTACTCTAGTACTCTTTTTAATAAACATAATTTATTTCTTAGGAAATAAATGATAATATTTGAACTTGATATCAAATCCAATGCTGTAATTTTTTTTTATTTCTATTTACTTACTTTTGTTTTTGAGCTTTGATTTTAATTAATCTGTTCTGTTTCATAAATTTGAAATCCAATATTAATTTCACAAATGTAATGAAGAACTTAAGATCAATTCTGTGTAAAAATTAAAACTGTTTAAAGGGGTTCCGGCACGCAAAGTCACCAATTTTCTTTATATTGCATACAATGATACATATTGATGTATTTAGTAGCAAGATTCCATAAATTCGTTGCTAAGGGCTACCGTTGCCATGGTAACTGAGGGCAAAGATAGAAAAATGGCAAATCTTAGCAACTTCAAATCCTTAAAATGTAATTCAAAATATGCAGATTTTTCTTACTTTTAGCTGTTGTTTCCATAGCAACAGATTTCAATTTCAGTTCTATTTTATTTGTTGCCAAACACAAACAACGGTTTAATTTGTTTCTTTTAAAACTATTTATTTTCGAATAAAATGAAAAAAAAATGGAATATTGAAGTGCTGTTTATTTACCATGGAAACACTCATAAACAATTCATTTGCCCATGGCAAAATTTCAATAATTTAAAAATTCACAATATTTTGTATGCGATTATGTTATTCTGTATAGCTGAAACTGCTGCAATATTTTGCAATCTGTGTTCAAAGTAGCTTAAAATGGCTATTTTTCAATCTTTTGTTTCTGTTACCATGGCAACCGGTCCTCATAGCAACCGTTCAAAGTTTATTCACCAAAGGATATCAAAATACGAAATATGAAGAAAATCGGTGACTATGCGTGGCCACCGAATTTTGATATTTA
This sequence comes from Magallana hongkongensis, assembly GCA_016163765.1. Classification (NCBI taxonomy): domain Eukaryota; kingdom Metazoa; phylum Mollusca; class Bivalvia; order Ostreida; family Ostreidae; genus Magallana; species Magallana hongkongensis. The sequence continues at coordinate 4,711,053 of WFKH01003881.1, read as the reverse complement.
TAGAGATCTTGATCTTAAACACACAGAATTATACAATGAATTTGAGCTTTTCTAAGAATAAGAGTGTATATTTCTGCTTCAGTATGCAATTTAGATGTCATGGAAGATTAAATGCTAGGCAAATATTTAAGTAGAATATTATGATTTGTCTTCGGAAACATTATATATTCTTGTAGAGACTAGCTTAGTTTTTTTTTTGTGTGTGTTGAACAAATAACGCGGGTATGTAATATTTGATATATTCAGCGGCTTAACTACTAAAAATGGTCTGTGTGTATGAACATTTTATTTTACATGTATCTTAATTGATATAAAGTGAATTAAAAAGCAGAAATATATTTTAAAAAGGATCAGAAAAGTCCGTATTCATGATAGCCGAAAGTGTGTTGTCAACCCATGCTGTTCGTTTAGTCTGATATTGCTAAAATTATTTCGATCGATCACTAAATGACCCACGAACAAATTTTTAAAAATTTGTAAAAGTTCATATTTAACAATAACAATATCAGTACAACAAAATATAGTTCTAAAAATGGTTGAAACAAACGCAGATGTAACGGAAGTTTATTTCTCTGTCGGGTTTGCATTAACAAGATTGCTCTTGATATTCTTAGTTGGTCCAGGTTTAGTTCTGATTATTCACATGGTAATAAATGCTTTTTGGTGTTTACTCATAGTGAATACACTGTTCACTGAGTGTATATTTGATAGACGGTGTAGATGCTGAATGATGTAATTTTAATCCATGTAATTAAATACACAATACTTAATTACGAAGAAGGAATCAGTTAACATATTAAAATTCGATGAGAATAAAGAGTGTCTTAATTTAACTATTTATATTCCGACACTCTGGTCCATTAGATTTTGGCATAAATCTTGATGGGGGTTTTGATGAAAATTACAACGTCTGTAACAACGCACTTTGAAAAATTACGCAGTTTGGAAAAAAAATAAAGTGCGTTGATTTTGAAACCAAGTCATCGCACTCTGAAAAAAAATATCGTCAATATCAACGCACTTAAAAATAAAACTGTGCAAAGTTTGGTCGAAATACTTAATTCTTTTAAACACAATAAATAATCATTTTTAACTTAGTTTCTCCAAATGAAATATTTTAAAGGGAATCATGTACGGGATATTTTAAAGGAAAAATAATGCACGAAGTCTGTTTCACCCCTTACGAATAAAGATCCGCCCCATTGTCGTGGGGGTATGATTGTAATACGACTTTCGCGTTTTTTAAAAGCTTTAAAAAGTTTGACAAACCAAAAGTAAAAGTAAGCCTGACAGTGTGTACGTTTGTTTTCACAGACCTTTCTAAAGTGTGTTTGTCTTTACAATCGATGCATGATATGCAGGCTGAATGAACCCAAGCAATCGGGGGGGGGGGGGGGGGGGG
>WFKH01003881.1:4663947-4694384 GCA_016163765.1 Magallana hongkongensis | reverse complement strand
ATATGAAAGGTCTTTTTATATTGAACATATTTTGTTCAACAAGTGTTCAGATATTCGTTACCGTTCTTGAGCTATTTGGAAAAGAACGTTTTAGGGGCCGACCCCTTATCTCTTAATGGGGCCACAGAACGAAATTATGATGGTTGAATATGGTTTAGAACATCATTCTGAGCATGTTTTGTTCTATATTGCTGTTCAAAATATTTGTCATTTTTGTGATATAAGTGAACAAAATTTTGGACTTCTGGCCCCTTAAAACCCCTAATTACGTAACGCATGGAATTTTTTAAATAATGTATAGTTAAATAGCTGTAAGATGAACATTTTTTCTTCTTAAACATATTACAAAATATTTCTCAGTAAAGTACTATGGAAGAAAGACTTCAGAGACCTGTTGGCCCCTAATTGGAGGGGCCAGCCCCTTTTTCTTGATGTCAAATGAAAGATCTTGTAAAAAAAATATTTTATTGCTCTACATGTCTTATCAAAATATTTTTGAGAAAAGAGATACATTAAGAAAACCAAGAAAAAACACTACATTTTTTATATCTCAATTTTCGAGTCCAGGCGAGCTTCGGCGCCTTTTGCGCCAGACATAAATGGTTCACTTTAGGCAAAACTACAATCATTTATCTACAATTCCTGAAAATTTAAATTTGATATCTTTTACCGTTTAGGAGGAGTTCGAGTGACAAGCAGACCATCTGAAAATCGCTAAAACGTCATTATCTCAAAAACGGAAATGACGTCATCAAAATAAAAAAAATATATATTAAGTTCAGATCAATATCTATTAGATCTGAAAGATTCATGAAAATCGGCCGAGCCATTTCCGAGAAATTGCGTGCACAAATTTTGTAAGAAAAAAAAAATAATAATAGGGAAAAAGAAACCGAACGAAAACAATAAGGTCTTCCGTTGGAAAACGGAAGACCTTAATAAGAAATCGTACGAAAACTATAAGGTCTTCCGTTGGAAACGGAAGACCTTAATAAATCGATAACTTATATGGCGGTAGTTGGAGATGAAAGATAAATATTTCGTATTTAATTATACATTTATGTTAGATTTCATTAGAATATGAGGCTTGTTCCATTATACCTATATTACATTACATTTTTAAAATTTTCATGACAAGAATGACAATATGATTAAAATACCAGAATCTCATTACAGGTAATGGAATTTATTTTCATAGTAAAAAAATGGTTGACCACCCATAGCTTTGCAATAATTTATTTGTTGTATGTAAATCAAACCAAAAAGTTGATAATTTTAAGACTTCTTAATGATATTAGAAACTTATAGGAAAATGTTTACTTTTACATGATTTGTACGATACATTGTATTTGCAATATGTGACAAAGCATGCTACCAATTTTATCCCCACAATTTTAACAAGTAAGGTTAACAATGTTTGATGAATTAAAGAATCATTTTTCCTTGTACACGTTTAAACATTTTGTAATTCTAAATCATTTTATATATATTTTGCACTTCATAAGATATTTCAATTTGTATTATTTAAATAGTCTTAAAAGAAATTTCATTCTTATAGATATTAACAAGCCACGTTCTAAAGAGAGAAAAGACTAATATTTATGAAAATTCTGACATTGCTTCCATGCGTCATTTAATTGTTACAATAATCAAAGAAAATAAAAAAACGTAATATATTTATAGATATGTTCCACAGTTATCTATATTATATATTATACCATCATATGTGATAACTGCACATCACAACTTAAGCTTTAACCTTGTATTATGTGTTATCTTTTTTATATTAAATTTTCTGCAAAAGTATCTACATAATACAATATAACCGAAATACCTCGAAAGAATAATCCAAGTTATACGTTAACTTATAAAAACGTGAAATAAAGAACATCATAATGAATGGAGAAAGGTACGCATAATCAAATCAGATCTCGATGCATGGGAGTATCGGAGGCTTCAAAAATTGCTCTCTACTATAAAAAAACGATATTTTCATGTACAAACTGGCGTTCAGTTGGTAGCCACATCATAACGTAATTCAATGCCTTGTCGTTTTTTTTAGCAAACAATTTTACCAAGAATAAGTTGATTTTTCTTTGTGAATCAATGTTGAACGATCTACTTCTATGGCATTACAAAAATCCTATTCAAAACTACAAGGGCACCAAATGGCATCCTTGTTGTATTTTATTAGTTGAGTGAAAGCTTCATCATGATAAAGAAGGTCGGGCCTTTTTAAATATATGTTGAACTTTTAAAATATTGTTTGCTACAAGTTAGCATTTTACCTATATTTTATCTTATGATATTTCCTGGTACATCTTTTTTGATACTTCAGTTTTTTTTCTCTGTATAATGACGAGATATGAACATGCTATTTTATCTAACCGTGAAAAAGCTCCTTGCTAATTGCTTATGACGAATAGTCATTGAAAATATTCACGGGCAGTTTCGATTTCCCTTGTTTTAATATCAAAACAACTCGGGTGTTGTCCGACTTACCATGTTAAATTGAAAGTTCGATAACTCTAAATTGGGTACCATCAACAAAATCTGTATCACTGACAATTTTTTTTGGTACAGTAAATTATCATTATTGACTATTTGGATAATAGCAAGTCCTCATGGTCAGTAAATATATTACAAATGCAAAATGCCATAACCATATAACATAATTTTTAAAAGATTATATTTATCTATGATTTCATATTTCTAAGTTTGGTGAATGTGACAAAACGGTGCATCAAAGACAAAGTCAGATGGTCCGGTATAGTGCAATGGTTTGCCCCAATTAAGTCTGATTCTTCTGTAATATATTCATTAAAACAAAACAATTGTTTTCCTTATTCATTTATGATCCGGTCGGATGCGCCACGATGAAGTTGCATTATATCTATTAGCAAAATAAATACGAAAGTGAATTGAATCGAAAAACTCATTGTGATAACTATTTCCAATGCTATCCCCTCCACTATTTAGTATGGATGCTTAAATTTGAAATCATTGACGAAATTGCAGAATATTGGGCGCAACAGATATTTTGACACATCATGCACCTTTTGTTTTCGCATTGCTTCACTATAAACACATTCCTTTTATTATACATGACAATTTTTAAGAACTTGTCTCTTTCTTCTATAAGTTATTTCAATTTTTGTTTGATGATTTTTAAAGCAACGACCTGGGGTGACAAAACATATCATTTCGACAATCTCGGACTTTAGGGTGGCAGGCCATCGTACTTAGCGTGGTGTGAAAAAATATAAGAACCACTGAACACTGGAGTAAAATACATTGCGTGACGCGTCCTAATTAGGAAAGGGACCATCGGACTTTGGTGTCCGTATCGGCACAAACCATTCGACTTTGGTGCAGAACACCGGACTTTAAATAGCAAAACCATCTGATTTTAACGTTACAATCGGACTTTGGAGTTATACATATATTTGAGGTGTTTGAACAACTTTTTCTCGTGTATGAACGTTATAACAAACCGATTCTGACAACTCAAACCCTAGGATAACATTTTTCTTAAGTTTCAAGATGGTAATTGATATTTTACGACTACGCATAATCATCTAGGCATGAATATTTGCAAGATCTAAGCTGAACTTAAACCCTACTCTACAATATTGAGATGTTTTATCAGAAACATAGTTAAAGGTCGCTGTTCTCCCATTATCTAAAGGTTTTTTGTGAATGATGGTACATATTCGACCAACAGGACAGAATATTATACCCGAACAAGGGTTTGACATATAAGGCTGCTATGATCTTGATCTTTGACCCAGAAAGATGATTCAAGATCACTGGACATCCTTTACCCAGATGCAATAAGACCTGGACAAGTGATAGCGGACGCACAGACGAACAACCTAATCATCGTAAGGTGTCCGAAGAACGGAGTCCTTACAAGAACACAAGAACAAAATTTAAAATCAAACAAAAAATTTAAGAAATTTAAGACTCATGCAGAGAAAGATGAGTATTTGATGACATTCAACCTCTAAGCCTCAAACACCATGCACCAAGAGGAGAACAATCATTATGACATTTAATTCAATGCCTACATCATAATAAGCTCTTAAATTATAAAACACATTAGACAAAAAAAAATGACATCTTTGTTCTCTCTCTCTCTCTCTCTCTCTCTCTCTCTCTCTCTCTCTCTCTCTCTCTCTCTCTCTCTCTGTAAAACAGTGTGTTGGTAATTCAATATTTGTACATTTATAAAAGTTAGGATATTCATCAAATGTGAAATAACAAAAATATACACAGATTGTTACATGTATATAGATAATGCAATTTTTGTTCATCACAGTTTTAACTTGTAAAGTTATATTGTTATGTTTTTTAATGATAAATTTTAGTCGATAATTACCCATGTTAGATTAAATATTTATATTACATTTATTTTATATGTCTTTGTCTTACTTTTTTATGAAAACAAGAAATCACATGCAGGACGGCATGTATATTTGTCCCTTAAAAATGCTACAATTCATCCAATTGATCCAAATAAGGTCAATTTTTAGTGTTGGTGATAATTGTTAGGGACTTTCGTTTCCAACGGAAGACCCTATTATTTTTGTTAGGTTTCTTTTTCTCTATTTTTCACTATTATTATTATTTTTTTTTTCTTAATATTTTTCTTAAAACTCAAATATCTCAAATATGCTAAAATGGATTTTTATGAAATTTTCAAGAATGATACAAAATAACAAGGTCTTTTATCATGTACATTGTTGTTGATGACGTCACTTCCGGTCGGCCATTATATTCGTTTTTCTTTTTGTAAAAAGTGATTTTGTCCTCCCTTTTTCTCAAAAAGGATTATAGATAGAAAATTGAAAGTTTCAGGAATGATAGATATTTGATTTCCTAGGGCCGATCAGGTAAAACCACGATCGTCCGTCACTTTCGGTCCGCTCAAACAGCATTTTTTGGAAAATGGTGTTTAGAAAACAATTTCAAATTAAATAATTCACAATTTTTTACCATCAGATTATGTTTTAAACTTATCAAATTTTAATATGAGCAGGTCGTTCGTCACTTCCGGTCGTCACCAGAAGTGATTCCAAAATTTCGATTTTCAGAATTTTCACGTTTTGTAGACATTTTTGTACTGAATACAAAACTAAAAACCGTTTTGAAATCGGACAACGCATTGCAGAGATATTGAAGTTTAAAAAAGACCATTTCCGGAAATCTTAATTTTGCAGTGTAGGTCCAAAAATTAGTTTAAAAGGAGTTAATATATATTAGTAACTCGTACCAAATGTCAACATTTTAATTCAACTCTATCATTAATTCATAATCAAACGGAAGACCCACTCGTTGCTCGCAACGAGATCGTGTCTAGTTTTTAAATATGTTTGAGAATTCACTCAAGAAAATTGCCACAAGTTTCATAATATTAGGTGAAAGATTTCAAAACCACTGCTTTTTATGAAAATCAATACATAGGAGTAGGGTACACATGCAAAAGTATTTCTAAGTGATGTGGTGGTTTTATGATGATAATATCACGTAGACCCATGCAGTATTGAATAAGGTTTCTTATTAAATGAGTTTAAACAACAATTGACCTCTAAATGATTAAGTTTAGATGTTTTGCTGAAGGAGAATCATATGAATCTATGTTAAATAAAGTAAAGTGGAAATGGTGGGTTCACTTAAATGACCATATATTTCTTAAACCTCAATGGAATTGACAATATGGGTATACTTTTTCTCAGAATTGCATAGGCTTTCTTTTTCTAAGACGAAATGTATTTTCATAGAATGTTAGTGTAAACAGGCAAGTTAAACCCTATAAAATAATTACAACAATTTTTGAGCATTTGGTCTGTGTTTTATGATATATATATATGTACCTTATCAATATGCACATTGAAAGAAATTTATAATGGTATTTTGAAGCTATAACACTGCAGTACTTTAACAGTGTTACATAGACATGCAGTTAAGGATTTGGAAAATTGCAGATCGTATAAGATGGAATACTGGAAATGATATAGATGTTCATCATATAATTCTATTAATAATAATTCACTAAATTCAAACTTATTAAAATCCAAAACAAATCTTTTTTCTTTATAAAAGGAAGTAAAATGAATTATGGGTAACCAAGTGATTAGCAAGTGGTTAACTCAGTTAACGCAGTGTTAGCTAACCAATGCGTTAAATTGCTTTTGATCAACAGAATTTAACCACTGCGTTAGCTAATCACTTGATTAGGAGTTAACACGTCGTTAACCTTAACACAGTGTTAAATTTAACCACCTTTCGAAAAACCGGGCCCAGAATGCAAACAAAAAATCCACCAATGCCTCTAGTCGTTTCACCAACAATTTTTTCCGGTTGAACTGAAAACAGTTTGCACCGGAAAGCTAACATGATTCATAAATATGCTTTATTTCTCTTTTAGCTCTGAATACCGCCATTTTAGTTTTTTATTCCTATAGTTACGCTAATCGCTATACACTCCCTATATAAAGCCGAGAGCACTATTCATCTTTCACTGCATTCCGATATTTTATTCACTCGAACACGTTACTTTGAACGGAAAGAGTTGTACAAACGCGTTTTGAAAAAAAAAGACAACTACCGCACTAGTAAGGAATATCGAACGAAAGACGAAACAAAACAGACTGAAATCCAGGCACAACATATTTCAAAAATCATAGATCATTGTAAAACGTTTCCCTGTGTCGTACTCTTATATCATCGCACATGCGCAAACAATACAATGTACATGTAGTAGATCGTGCGGAGACAGCATGGACTTCAGAAAACGGAGTTTTTTTGTAGAAACTCATAAAAACGACAACATGTTGTTACCATCGGATTTTCTATCGCTTATTTACTATTTTTAGATGTAGATATAGTCTACACTTTGATGCATCTTTACTCACTCTCGATGTAAGACACGTGTTTGATGTGCACTCTAACTAATGGAGCTCTATCTGTGCAAGATTATGCGGATACATTGACATTCTTTAAAAAAAACATACCCTTAGTTTATTGATTTCATATTCTTTTATTTATTTTTTTATACTTTTAGTGAATTTCATGCGATTAGGACTCCATACAACCTGAATGCTTCGATTGGAAAGCAACCGACCGTAACTTTCTCGACTTGCTCATATACCTTAGTAGCAGTTGAGGAGCTATAGAAAAAGATATGTCGACCGAATACTTTTATGAATTAGAAACATTTATTGATACAAATGTACAAACGAGGGTTGGTTAAAAGATAGTGTCACAAATGCAATAAAATCATCAAAATTTGGCATACATAAAAGATTACAACATTTTTAAATTTGTATTTAATTTAGATCTGAAAATCAGGATACACATCTACAATTTGAAAAAAAGACCGATTTGTTTTGACAGTGACATGAATAAACCTTCGTAATTTCAAAATAAAGTGACGTTATGAAAAGCTAATAGCAATTGCAAAAGACGCACAATACGGCAGTGAATAAAAAGTCTACTTTATTGAGGAGTAAAATTATCTTGAAACTCAGTAGTTTAACTTCTGTGAAAGAGGGGTATTTAAATATCAAACTTCCGAAGGGAAACTTGGAATTTATGCTAAACTCAGAAAAAAACCCCAATTTGATTAAAGTCTTTTCTTGATTTTAGGGTTTCTTTTTCTTCATATTCTTCAACATTTTTAAATTTGTATTTAATTTAGATCTGAAAATCAGGATACACATCTACAATTTGAAAAAAAGACCGATTTGTTTTGACAGTGACATGAATAAACCTTCGTAATTTCAAAATAAAGTGACGTTATGATAAGCTAATAGCAATTGCAAAAGACGCACAATACGGCAGTGAATAAAAAGTCTACTTTATTGAGGAGTAAAATTATCTTGAAACTCAGTAGTTTAACTTTTGTGAGAAAGGGGTATTTAAATATCAAACTTCCGAAGGGAAACTTGGAATTTATGCTAAACTCAGAAAAAAACCCAATTTGATTAAAATCTTCTCTTGATTTTATGGTTTTCTTTTTTCTTCTTCATATATTTAAATAAATGTTGTCGATGTGTTCAGGAATATTGATTGTGTGAGCAGCTATAAGAGCCTTAACGACATCTGTATCACAACTTTACCCTTTAAAAAACATAGAGATATGGGGATATTTCGAAAGCGTGTTTAAATATATGAAATATTGTTTCGTTTTCAATAAGGGTATGTTGAAAGACGGGTCAATATGTATGCATTTCTTTTTACAATATTACATTGAGGTAACACAGCAAATCTGACCTTAACAAAAATATATACAAAGCCCTAATTTGTATTTTGTCATATTTTAAAGATAAAAGTATAATTTAAAACTTTAATATTTGTTATTCAACAGACAACAGTTTTAATTGGCACTTAATAGAAAGATTATAACAACAATTTAAAACGATGATTTATTACACCCGAAACAAGTTGACGCGAATATAAAAGAACGGGTACATCCTACTTTGTTTCTTTTAAGAAAAGTATGTTTTAATACGTGTGGTTAAAAAGAAAAAAAAATGAAAGAGGCACAGTGCAAACTGCAAACAATTGTGTAAATGCATTGCATGGAAAAGCAATGTAAAGCTTAATTTTATACATATTCACAAGAGATATCCGTTTAATACTTTGTTGGTCTTTATTTTTTAACATTGTTCTAAAACATATGAAGACCTTTTGTTAGTATATATGGGACAGTTCTTTTATACTAGATATATTATTTTACAATTGATGTTATATTAATGTTTTTATATTTGATATTAATTTCATGTTTATCCCATAGTAGAGCATCTTTATAACAAAAAAAAAAAAAGAAAAAAATATCGATGCTTATCATTAGCTAGAGAATAAACCTGAACAATTTATTTCAATAAATATACGCTTCAAATAGAATATTAAGCTAAAATGCAAAATATTTTGCAAAACAACCCCCCCCCCCAAAAAAAAAAAAACAAACAAAAAAAACCCAACAACAAAAAAAAACCCAACATATAACTAACATGGATAAGACAAAAAATAATATATGAAGAAACTATTCCATTCAGTCTTGATAAGAAAAACTAAATACAAATGATTACATAAAAACAGGATAGTCATCAATTTACATGTAGTCCATAAGTTTTCAAAATTTGATATTAATTACTCTTAACAGATTGACTCATACTATTTGATATTTATAAAATTGAAGAAAAGGCACAAACGGTTGGTTAAAAAACTCTGCTGATAACTTTTATTCAATATTAAAAAGCTTATAGACCAATCGTTGTTTTCTGGCATATATTACATTTACTTTAAGATATTAAGGTTCAATGCTATAATTGATATCTCAGGTATTCGAATCAATTTTGGATTCAAAAAATAAATACATTATAATTTCATAAACACATGTCGCACAGAAGTATTCTGCTTGTATAACGATATGCTGCAATGTGAATCAATATCAGATGTTAAATAATAAGCACATAATATAAAAGTTATGAGAATTTAGACTTCTAATACAAAACCTTTTGTAGGAATACTTTGAGTTATAAAGCATTCTGCAAATTCACACACTGGGTTATAGAACTACATGTATCTTTCTTAGGAGAGAAGTAATTCTGTATTTGAAATAACTTGTGTGCTGGGATAAGCTGGCACAATTGTTAAAGCACTGGAACAGAAAAAATATACTTTATATTGTGGCATCATGACGTGAATGTTCGGTCTTGATTAGTCTATATATTGTCAGCAGTGATTTCAATTGTATGTTAATTCGTTCAAGTTTTACAAAAGTCCGTATCATCTATAAAAATAATTCAAGAATCATCAACTGTTCTTTTTAAATATTAAATAAAATAAGGCGTAAATGTTTGTTGTTGAGTTTTTAAGAAGAGAAACGGCTGTTAACATTCATCTTAATTATATGTTTTATTGCTTTGAACAACTAATAGTATTTCTGAAGTTTATGTCAGGTATGTCATAGAAAGGAAATCGAATATTTAGAGCTGATTGGTCCAAGATTTTGGCTATTGCTGTATTAAAAAAATTCCATACAAAGCAATGCAATGATCTTATAATGTTACAGACGTTTTTCTACTTACACCAGCAGAATCGGTCTCCTTTTAAAAATAGAAAAAAAAATCGAAGTAAACAAAGAAAACAAAAACAATGCTCATATACTATATTATGTAAATTATATATATTATGACCGTGTTATATTGGTTTCGTCCCCGATTGCTTGGGTTTACACAGCCCGAATATTATCGATTATAGGGACGTGCAAACTTCAGAAAGACTTATAAAAAAATCTACAAAGGCTTATATATGATTTGTCAAACATTTTAAAGCTTTTAACAAACGGCGTAGTCGTATTACAATCATACCCTCCTCGACACCGAGGCGGATCTTTATTCATAAGGGGCAAATCAGACTTCGTTAATTATTTTTCCATATAAATATTGCGTAATTGATTGCATTTGACATATTCTTAACAAAAGCATCGTTTTATAACGTAGATAAATTTTGATACCGGACCGAGAAGCTTTAACTTTACAAAGCAAAATTTTGATTTTTTATTCACTGGTTCATTTATTATTTTACAAATCATTGACAGTATTCATTTTCAAACTTTTTATTCCCATATTTGTTTCATTTTGAGGCTGTATCAGTTATATTACAAACAGTACAGCTATATCTTATATAGATCATACAAATCTCAGGAGTTGTTCTCAATATGGAAATTGTTGAACTTCATGGGCTTATGAGAAAACATTTTAATCGAAAATGCATTGGGTTCTCTTTTTATTATATCTTATTGAGCTAAACAAGGTTTACTGCATTTAAAACAATCAAATATTTCAAAGAGCGTTAATATCGACGATATTAACGCACTTTCATTAAGAATTTTATTTTCAAAGCGCGTTGACTTGTTCCCAAAGTTAACGCACTTTAATTTTTTGGTAAAGAAAACTATTCTCTTTGCTATAAAAATTGAATATCACTTCTTTGAGTGTCTTTCACGAATTATGAAAAACATAATAGAAGAGCATTACCAAAACAATATACATGAACAACTGAAAAAAAATAAAACGACAAAATTGCTTAAATTTATCTTTAAAATAATGTGATATATCTGTTTTGAACAAAGCTGAGGATTACTGTAGATTCCTTATTCTACGTGAGTACTTAATTCCGCGTTTCCACCGTTTTGTATCAAATCGCAAGAATATAAAATCGCGAAAACCGAATGTGTATCATTGTTTAATTTAGTTTACCTCTCTCCAAAAAATAAAAGCGAGATTTTAGAATTTGTGAGATGTTGTTCTCGCGATTTTACCCGATATTATTTGCTCGTGTTTAATTAGGAATCTACAGTATGATGCATCTATTTTATATTGAAACTGTTAGATATTTGGAAGCCCCTATTCTAAGAGAAAAAACCTATATAAGCTGGTTTTTTTTTAAAATTTTTTTTATTAAAGTTGAGAAACACATTTATCTACATTTATCATATATCATCAAGGCAAATTGAATAATAATTATATTTATAGTGTAAACACATATGCCAGTAACAATACCATTGGGGAATTAGTCAATACTACAAATTCTAATATTACAACTGCTAGAAGAATATGTTTGTTTGCAACACAACCCTCTTGTTATACTATATACCCTTTTTATATTCAGTAGTATATTCTCACTATATAACTACGGACAGTCTATAATTGATATATAATTATTCGTCCGAAAGTTTGCTGCTTTCCGCCCAAATACGTTGGTGGCCCATAGGAATATACAGGAGTTGGTGGCTGGGATACCCTTCTTGTGTAACTGAAATTATATAGCAGTGAACCATGTAGATAATGAAATCCAAAGTGATTATCTAAATAAGTTAAGATTAAGCGTCAAACTTAAAAATCGACCTTTTTTCATCTCTTACGTCCTTTATATTTGACAAATACAATTACGTACTTGAACTGGTATTGACCGCAGACTGTTGAGGGTACACCATGATTTGACCATGGTTTTGCCTTTTGCAGATTTTGACACCCACACAAACAGCAATGGTGCAAATAACGACCAACACAGCGATACTACCAATCATCCGCCAGCTATCGCTCCAGCCGAAGACGAAGAACTAAATATAAACATAAATGCTCCGCTTATTAAACTGATAAATGATTAAACAGTCACTGACAGACAAAGAAATAAAAGATACCACAGAGTCAGCATCATCTGTTTCATATTTGGATATTTTACTGGAAGGGACAGTGATGGTAACCTAACAACAAAACTTTATGATATGCCTATTGACATTAGTAAAAAATTGAAAAAAAATGATACCAACATTTAGAAGGAAATCTTTCATGATACAATATATTTATAAGTTATTTTTTGTTATCAGTTTAAATTTTAAAAAAAACCCCATTAACTTGTCTGGAAATATTTGTTACCCGCAGTCAACATCTTTAAATGATTTTAATTGTCACTTGCACCCTATTTGATAACTAAAATAGTTTTGTTCATTCATCTTTACCTGTTGGTTCTACTACTGCATCCCGATATGATCTGTACTTGTCTAGTGCTACTCTTTCATTACAAACTCCCCAAATTATTGCATCTTTCTTCGACAGACCATAGGCTTGGCATAAGCGCTTAAAAAGGGAAACAGGGTATTTGTAAAACAGCAAACAGGAAAATGAATTCCTCAGAACATAAATATCCATAACTCAAAAAAGGTAAAAAAAAAACAAACTTTCATATTAGGTACCTATTTCTCTTTACTGCTGTTAAAACGCATCCAAAGTTAGAAGCAGTAAGGGGATTTCTTTGCACTGCAGACCAGAGACAGTTATCTTTCTGTCCAACTGTCAAAGCAGCAATCTGAAAAGAATAAAAAGGCCTTGCTTTTAAACACAACTTTTGATTGACAGATTATGACCAAGACAAATTGTTCAGCACCACGCAACCTTAATCAACATTTCTTAATACTAGGAAACAAGTGTCTTTGATTTTGTTATATATGGTATACCTGTTGAATTTGGTCTTTGTTCACCATCAGTTTCTGTCTCAACCAAGTCGATGGATGCTCTGCAGCCAGAAATTCTGGACTTGCCAACAGGTCATCAATAAGCGGAACACATACTTGTGGCTCAGGTGGTTCTGGTGCTAAAATCCAATGCATGGCTGTAAAAAAAGATATTGAACTACATTTTATTGAATTGTGATAAAATTGTTATATGTTCAATGATAGTTTCCCAACTTTTCTGTACATCTAACTTGAACTTGGAATATAGACATCAAAATAAACTCCCCCTTTTATGACTTCTTGTGGCTACATTTGTGTAGAAATGTTTGTTGTGTAATTATCCCAATTGATCAGAAGGTTTGTTATAGAATAACAAGTATTATATGGAAATATTAAAATAAAACAATTTATGGTAATAAAACAGAACAAAAACAGTCAAATATAATAAAATATAATAATACCATTAAAAAAACAACAACAACATTAAAAAAGCAAGATTAAACTGTCAACATTTAAAGTTAATGGTTTCATATTCAACCTGAAAACTTTCCTAATACGGAACTTTCGAGTTACGGATCCACTCCGAGTTTTATCGCTTCACTTACGTAATTGTAGGGCATAGTTCATTTCCGCATTCCTGAGCAACGTATAAACAATAAACATGGAAGACTTCAATGTGTATCAAGTACCGGCTTTAAAACACTACTTAAGTAAAAAAGGTATTACAACATTTGTGAATTGGGTAGGGAAACTAACTTAGAGGATCAAGACACAGATGATGATTACAATAACATGGACGTTCGTCGTAGAACTGTCGGAGACCGGACTTTACCAAGCGTTAGCGAGGTACACTTTTATTTTAAAATGCATTATTTCTATGAAATAAATTGATACATATCAATTTAACCAGATATACATATGCTTAAATATGAGAGAGAGAGAGAGAGAGAGATAGAGAGAGAGAGATGTCAATGTAGTTTATTTGATTTGTCACAATCATCATCGTATAATGTAATAATTTACTTAATGAGATTATCACTGTATCTTATGTGGAATATTTTATCTTACAGGTTAAATCATCTCACTGGAGTGGAGATTTAAAGATTTAAATGCCTGATATATACACTGCAGATGTTTTTGTTTATCTTATCAATATTGGTTGGGATCAACATCGGCTCCATTCCTATGAACAGATAAGGGTTATCTGTTATATCAGAACAGCCATGTCGACAGTGTTCGAGTGTTTACCACCGACTCGATTACACCTATGTTCGTTGCAACACCACCCCGGAAACCCGTCAATCAGAAGACCCCTATATGACATGGCTCCTAGTGAAATCCGATGGCCGTATCCTATCTGGTGGCTGCTCCTGTGTTGCGTAAGTCTAGCAGTGTGCTTTATTAACTATCAATATATCATTAATATAATGTTGATTCCATAATTATAATGAGAGACAATAATAACATTCTACATTTTGTCTTTGTAGTGATGATGGTTCCTGCAAGCACTGCACAGCCCTTTCATTTGCACTTGCAGCTTTTAGCGATCGCCATAAAGACAGGCATACAGCATAAGTGATAGGATTTACTATGATGAATGTTTTTTCAATGATATTGTGAACAAGTGCAGCAGCTTTTTTGATAATTATATTCACCTTGCACTGCTTGCTAAAATCTAGAACAAGTTTTGTAGTCTCATCATATGTATTATACCAGTCCTTAGATTTGGATTTGAGGCAGCACAGCATATGATTTTTATCTTCATTGTTTTTCTGAGTTTCTCATGTCCTATGCTATCTTATGACAACAGATAACAATATTAAAACACACTCTGATAACAGCCTGTTGTTGACTTTTTTTGTTAATAGAAAAAAAAAATATATAAACAGTTTTGAACTGATAATATATATTTGGTATACATGGTATATTGCTAAATCAATTTAACAACAGTAAAACAAAATATGTAAACAAAACAATGATATAAGTCTTTTCCATGTAACACCAACAATCAACAGAACAAATTGACAAATATTAATTTACCATTTAACATGTTAATTTTTTACAAGCGGTTTTGACAAATTGCATAGAAAGGCAGCAACAACAAGAATCTGGTATGCAATTGGCTTTAAATTGATTGGTAGAATCCCAGATAAAAGTCTATATGATTTTAAACGTTGTATAGCACGTTCCACATAAATTCGTAGTTTAGCTATCTGTCTTGTCCAGAATTCAATCGTTTTCCTTTTCCCCATTTACATTTATGTGTAAATGGTGGAATAACCAACTTAGCCCTTCGTTCCAGTAGAAAATCTCTGATGATAAAACCACGATCCGCCATCACCTCATCTCCAGCAGATATCAAATCCAGGAAACCACTATTGGCTGTAATGTACCTGTAAGACACATTGCCACCCCACAATTCAGATACAAAAGAGAATGCACCAGTGGGTGTTATTCCAACAAGGCTTTTAAATGTATTATGTCCCTTGTAATTGCTGTAGGTTTGAGCAGTAGGTGTCCTTGGCGTTTGAATGAATATCTCGGTACAGTCTATGATAATTCTAGTCCTAGGGAATGTCTGTTTGAATGACCTTAGCATATGTTTCTTGATGCTTTGTAGTGATGGTCATTTCAGCTGAGGTTTGAAAACCTGGGACATGTAATTAATCCATGTACACACAACTTGTGACACTCTTGTCTCAGAAACACCGAATAAATCACCAATCAAAAAGGCAGGAAGAGAGAGAGTCTTAGTCGAAGAAGTGTTAATAAAAACTCATGGAACTTTGTCAACTTCCGCTTTGGACCTGGTTTCCTGGCTTCAGATGTTTCGTAATTCATGTTTGATCTACTGTTTTTTCCTGACCAGTATTTGAGTTTAGTGCATACTTTGTCAAGTATAGCTGTAAGATAAGGGATATATATATATATATATATATATATATATATATATATAAACAGTGCATTAATCTGACTAATTGCACATGAAGGATTTAAAATATCAAGAAAAACCTAAACCTGCTTATTTTAATTGTTAAATTAAATCACAAGTACCAGGAGTTCATACATATATATTAATAAAAAAAGTGAGAAAAAAAATGTTTGTTTCTATACCAGTATCTTCATTAAACAATTATATCACCTACATAATTAATATGTACATTTTAAACTATTGTATATTTCTATATAGCTTACCGAATATTCCGAAGAGCATAGTAATACTAGGTATTCCTAAATATTTTCTGACTGCTGAATCAGATCGCGTAATTCTGTTTACGAACTGCTCCCTGAGAATATGGTCTGTCTCTTTGGTCATTGTCTCCATATTGTGTATGTCTTCCATGGTAAGATCTGTCTGCACAGCAGACTCCACAAAATCTTCACTGCATATAGACTTGATAGATCGTTTGCAGTAAATATGGTCAGGATCTATAATTTTTATACAAATAATACAATAAATACAGATATAAACTACAAAGAGGTAAAATTTTGTAGTCTAGCTAGCTGCATTTTATTGTTATACCCATGTAATAATTTAGTAAAATATCCATAATATCAAATTGTGTACAAGCTTGTACTTACTGTTATTTCCACAAGCGATTATGACGTCCCTAGTCTCAGGGTAAGGTACCTCTAAACAGTTTTCATTGGACTTGGAAGACTGATCAGTATCTACAACACACTCGTCACTCGTGTGCTACAGGGAGAGGTATATGTATAGCTGCATTCCCTTCATACAAAATTGTGATATCCTTCATCTGCAAATTATACATTGTAATTTAACTAAACATCGATCATATTTGAATGTACATGTATATGCAAAGATATTTATAAACATTGTTACATGTACTAAATAGAACGTATTACATATCATGCAAGATTATTTAATCACAATAACTGCTTAATTATATGTATGCTTTTATCATGTTAAAGGCATGTGATACCGGTATATCAATAGCTGTAAAATTGTCACGTTAATAATGTAGGTATTAGCACCTTGTTTATATGTAGGTGACAGCTATATATAGTAGGTCCATAATCTTTTTTTTTTACGAATATACAAATCTGTGAAATTCAAACAAGTTATATTTACCGCAATTCGTTCTGTTGAATGAGAATTCTGACTGACTGACACAGAATCTGTGGATGTAGAACTCTCTGCATTCTGACGTTTTGCAAAAGAAGTTGATTTTCTGACATGTTTCGGATTTTTAAAATTGTTTCGAGGTACCATGTTGGTACAGGGTTGTTTTCAGTGGGACAACCATCTACAAAATGTAGAGAACAGACCGTGTTGTATCGTTTAGGAGGATAGTTTTCGTCTCGGAAAACTTGCTGAAGCCATTGTCGTCGTAATTTAGGTTTACGCTTTGGTCCTGGATAAGGATGAAACTGGACACCTTGCATCCACGGATAAACGTCTAAATTGGCCTTTTTTCTTCCATCCGATGCACAACCTGGCACAGAACACCAGTAATGACTGGGATTGTCTGCGCTCTTCCTCTTTTTAGGACTACGCATCGTTTCGTCTGCTAGACGTATTGAAATGCCATTTTGTTGCGATGTAAACAATATGCCCAACATTTCCGCAATATCACGTGACCGCAGTGTATAAAAGTCGACCGTGAACCGTCGTTCCGGAGTATCTCGAAAGTTCCGTATTGTGTCAACTTTTGGTACAGGAAGTCTCGATCAGTGTCATCAACAGGTCTATTTATTGCCCTAGTGATGTTTTAAGTCAATGTACGACAGAAAGTTGTACAATAACTTCTTCCATAGTTTGAGTCTGACGTGGTGGTGCACTCTTTGGATGTTTAATCAAACTCTGCCTCACATCTGTTTTGCTTACGTTTTTATAACTGTTGAGGATCAATGTTTTCAATTCAGTACAGTATAGAAAAATTGTGGTATATGAAGAGTCAATACAATCATTAATTTGTTAACAGAATAAAGTTTCTAAAATAAGATAAGAAATTTCAATGTAAAGACATTACCCATACAATAGAATGCTGGCTTTGTGGTGACATTTGTCCAACCCATTAACACATTCGCATGAACTATGCTCTATGGTGTAATTTGTACCGAGAGTTATCTATAGTCTGTCCCAAGTTATTGCTTCCATCACTTTTTGATGATTTTTAATAAAAATACACATACCTGTGAAAGAAATACAGTTGAAATCGATAAAAGGGAAAATATCCAAGATATCTTCATTGACACATTATCATTTTTCACTCATAAAAGTTCACAGGAACGAAAACAAATTCCATACGGAGATTTATAATGGGAAATGTTTACATCTTTTCGCTATTCGGAACTCACTCGGAATACCTCGCACAATTTTTTAACGTTATCATCCGGGCTTACTATTGGCTGATGTAATGCAAAATCCCCTTAGACTTTCTATTTTGGGTTGTGTATTGAAACCTAAAGCGGTAGAGGGGGCGTTTCATAACAGATAATCTGGACATTTTTCATATTAGTGGATGAACGTAGTTTGAGGACAAAGGTATTTATGATTATCGAAATATCAAGCGAAAAGTGGTGGAAGCAAAAACTCGGGACAGAGTATAAATAAATAAATATATAAACATGATTATAATTCTTTTCCATATACAAGATCTATACGTATGACTCTCAACATGGCAATAATCCGAGATTCCTCTGACTCTTACCCCCGCTTTTATATTGTTGCGTGTGGGGGACGTATCCCCCGCACGTCACAATATAAAAGCGGGGGTTAGAGTCTGAGGAATCTCGGATTACATGGCAAGTGATTAGGAAATTCGGGTGGCGTTTGGTTAGGAGTAATACCTATAGGCATTTATATTGGGTTAACACAGGTAAGTGATAGTCCTAATGGATTTAATTCCATACGTACTGTTACATCTATGAGTTATGTTAATGGGGTTGAAAAAAACATGTTGACATTAACTCACCGTTACCTGGTGGCTCTGATCACGCATAGAGGCCTGTACAGTTCCTCTAATAAATTGTGCTTCTTTATCAAACACAAACTTTAAAACATGTTCCGACTGAACAGCAACCTCTGATTTTCTCATTTATTGTGATGTTCCAGCTGTGTAGTTAGACCAGTGCAAAATTGAAAATGCCATCCCTTTGTAAAAGCCGACGATGACAAGTCTCGCCGCTTTGTTCATCTCCAGACGCGAAATCTCGCGTTCTCTCGCGCGAAGCTGTGTAGTCCTATAGAAGCATCATCTTATGTATTAATATTATTGATATTATCAAGGTATTCCGTTTCCAACGAAAGACCTTTTTATATTCATTAGGTTTCTTTTTACCTATTATTTTCTTCTCTTTTTTCTTACACAATTTTTTTTTTCTCCAAAACCCAATATCTCAAAAACGGTTTGGCGGATTTTTACGAAAAATTGAAAGATAGAAGTCAGTATTTAAAACTATGAATACTATCTTTTCGCATATGTCGTCGCTCCCGTTCCTCAACGTCTTTCAATTTTTTTTTCAAAAACTTTTTTTATCCAGCAACTGAAGATAGAAACTTGAAATTTTCAGCGATGATAAATTTATTTTTTGAAGGGTGCACTTTAGTAAAATGATAAAAGTCCGGTACCCCCAATAAGCAAATTTCTTTAAAAAAATTATTTTATTTCTCAAATTTTTGATTTTATTCCCTCTATAATGTTCGTTGCAGGGTGTCCTGTATGTTTATTAAGGATTTTTTTAAAAAAAGTTTTCTCAAGCGTTACGTCATGAGGGGTTTTAAGGGGCCAGAATTCTAAAACTTTTATCACTTATATCTCTAAAAGGAAAGACTATTGTAAAAAGCAATATAGAAAAGATGCTAATAATGATGTTTTAAACAATATTCAACCATCATAATTTTGTTGAATGGCCCCGATAAGGAGATACCAAGTGCATGATTTGAAAGAGCTGAAATACTTATTTTAACATTGTGAAATATTTTGCCATGCAGCTACTGTACCAGTTATTGGCTAAAACCAGTTATCGGCTATACTGAGAGTTCGGGATTATAGCACGCGACTATTCAAGAGTTTTTATGTCAGTCGTCTGTTTCGAATAGAGAAAAGTAAGTTTGCTTTAAAAACTTTCTGCAATATTTTTTTAAACATGAGCTTAAACGATCATTGTTTACTTGTTAATTTTCATTTTTGCACTTTCAGCAGTGGGGAAAGTGACGTTATAAGTTAAAAATAGAATATGACCTCCTTGTGATACGTTATTATATCCCTTATTTGATTTGACATATAATATCAATATATATACCATGTATAAACAAAAGAAATTCACTAAATTCCGAGAGATTCATGGTGCAGTTAAAGGTATATGTGGCGTATTTGGAGTAAAATTTTTGACATGAGTTTGAGTAAAAATATACATCACACTTCTTATAATTAGACGTTTCACCAACTTTGGGCCCATAAAACATGTTCTATCTTTAGTTATTTGTCTCTAAACTTTGCTACACGTCTGATGAATATTAATGTGATCCGCCATTTATAACGCCACTGCGCATGAGTGCGGGAAAACCTAACATTGGAAACACGATAGAAGAACAGTTTGTTTACAAGTTAGAATCACGTTTTTCATGTTTTAAATTAGATGATTCTTATATCAGATGATACTCGAAGCAGTATTATTCCGATATTCATTAATGTAGAACGATATTAATTCTTAATTATGTGTAATAAACTTAAGATGAAACACGATTTTAGCATCATCGACACGGTAAACGGAGTAAATACCCCTCTTTCTGAGGGATGCATGTACTGAGAGTGTTTATTTATTCTTTATTAAAATATTCCTCTAAACGAAAATCCACATGTGATTTATAACTTATAAAGTAAACACACGGAACACATGGAGCACGAACCTGACTAGCAAAACCCCTACAACTTCATGATGGAACATAAGTTTAATTCGGCTTTAATTCCTATTCCATCAATCTACATGGTCTCCGATGACAATCTTCCCTTTGTTCCTATCCTTGTCAGTCTGTTTCTTTTTTCTTTCATTGCCAAATCTGTCAAACTTAACGGTATACCTATCTTTCTCGTCGTCGCCATGGTTGTTGATCGACCGAGATGGATGTCACGTGACCCATTTAAGGCGGGGTTATTCAAATCTTTTGTATTTTTTACCGTGCCGGTAAAGAAATAAAAATATTTTTTTGATTTCTTGTATCTTTGTTATACGATTGACTTATAAAGCGTAATTTGTGTGAAAGTCCTATCTTTAAGTAAAGAAATGAAGCAAATAATCAGATCTTATTATTGTTATTCTCTAAAAATACGCCACTTATACCTTTAAATGCCTGATTACACAATTATGTATTGAATAGTCTACGACTTTGTGTATTACCGTATGATAACAAACGAATAATTTTATGAGTTTTGTTTATGTGTCATAACCCCTTCGATCTTTAGTCTGACTCCACAAGGGGCATATATCCAATTACATTTTGCAGAGTATAAAATCAACATGATAAGTGATTTTACTTCGTTATTATCACGAAGCCGATAACTGGTACAGTAAATCGTAAAATCTCGGCATTTCGGGTCGTGCTAAAAAGCACAAAAACAAGATGGTTTGGGTTCTAAATAATGATTTAATGTAACAGATGGATATAATAAGGAGTTCACTATTTTAAGTATGTCAAGTTTTATCCAAACATATCAAGAAATAACGAAATACGAAAAAAGTTTAATTTTAGCCGATAACGGGTACAGTGCCAGTACAGCCAGCGGCTCTGGTATCGGGCCGGGACTAGTAGTTGTGGTATTTTTTTTTTTAGGGAAGGTGTAAGGATGCTTACGAATCGTTCAGTTAAGAACCCTTGGGAGAGGGTTCTGGTTTTAGAGGGCTGCTTTACTGATTAAATATTAAAAAACATTTGCAACGTACTTTTAATTTGTTTTCCCAAGACATTTTTGCCTATAAATTTCAATTTGGGTATTGTATAAATTGTGGCGAATATGATTCATCCCTTTCCCCTCCCCAATTTTAATATTGATTGATCGATAACGTTAAAGGTGTTTAAATATTGCGCTGAGTGTTGTTGCATTGCTTAATATTAAAAACTACTGATCAAATTATGGTTCAGTTGTATTCATCTTTCGTGATCAGAATCATGACAATTTAAGGTAATTATCCATACGTCACAAAACAACGTCTGACGTAATTCACGCGTTATTACGTCTTGTTCGTGCCCGATCTAATTGAGACCTAATGTTAATTGGTGTATTTTAAAACAAAGAAATCAAGCTGACCTAGAAATTGATTCAAAACAAATCTATTAAAAATCCTGACAACTGCAATCAATTAGGCCTATTAATCGGCGAAATGAAAACATGACTGGGTTGTGTCGATTGCGTACTCGTTTTGAAAATATACAGTAGACCGCTTACTTTTGTCCTGCATAAACATCAATGCGTTGTAAGGTTGAATTTAATCCGAATCTTTGAACATTAATTCCTGAAAGTCCATAAACATTCAAATGAAATCCTGACCGAGATCTATTCCAGTGCATATGGGAAATTAATACACAAAGGGAAATTATTTGACCTATTTGAGCTACATCATCTTTATACTATTCGCTTAGCAACGAGCATAAATATATTTTCACCATAAAATTGTTTTTAGAATTAAAATAATACGCTGAAGAAAAGTTATTTCATTTTTAGAACAGTCTTTAAAACCAGTAAACATAGTTGAATAGAGGTTTTGTCTTGAAAGCATATCAGGTAATTAGCGTTATCCACCGTATGTGACTGCAATTTCTAAATACCGATCTCGATCCATAATACTTACGATATCCAAAGAAACCATCTTATGCGATTTAAATAATACAGATTAATCAACGGTTTGTTTAAATTATGTTTTTTATTTAACAATAAGCTAAACATATTTTTTAGAGTGATGAAATAATAAACCTACGCAAAATTTTATTTTTACGGATATTTTTTCAAAATATATATTTTAATGATTTTTACCAAAAATACGCCCATTGTGATCCTGAAAAGGCCGGCCCTTTGGGTAATTTTATTTCCAATTAATTAAGGGCGTTAAGGGGTAAACAATATCAATATTTCAGATAATTCTGTACGTAAATAAAATTACAAGAGCTTAAATTCTCTTTGAAAATTTGTTTTATTTTATCTCATTTGTAAGCAGATTTGTCTATTTTTTAATAAATAAGCAAGTGTAACATAAAATTATTTGTTTTGAAAAATTAATTCGTTCATTTAAATAGGATGTCAGTTAAAAATTGATTTTCTGAAAGTCAAATTTCAGGCTAAGGCTTATATTCTTTATGTATGAAAAAAGCGCCATTTTCCGCAATCGGTTCTATTTTTAGCAACGGCCCTAGCTTTTATAATACCGAAGGACCAGCCCACTGGGTAAAATTTGATAAGAACATATTCTCAGATACATGTTTGAAAAATATGAAAAAATGCTGTACGTTTTCTATTTATCTAGTGGGGTATGGACCATTACCTTAAGGTTTTTTCTTTAGGTTAAACTCCACTTAGAGTTGAGTAACCTCCCTTTGAATAACCACCTAGGAAATTTTACTTTACTTTATGACTGCTATTAAGGACATTCATAGGTCATTTTAACAAAGGAATGACAGAGGCATACTTGGATTTTTTGCGCAAAACTACAGGAAATCTCCTTGTTTTTGTTAACCATGTGCAACATATTCGTAGTAACTTTTATTAGTGTACCTGCAAAGTTTCTGAAAATTCTATCGTTTAGTTCTTTTTATGGACTATCTTAAATTACACCCACATAATTCCTATTTTAATGTATAGGCAATTGTAATTTTTCGCACTTCTAAGCAAGTTATTAAAATAATACACCATATAGTTTCTTCAAATTAGCAATATTTTCTATCGTTTATTTAAGAATCACTAAATTCTACCGTTTGGTTTTTAAAAGTTATCATTTGAAGATTTGAAAATGAATCAAATTTAACTATTTTGTGGCGTTTTAAAAACGTGATTGGTTCAAATAAATCAACTTATATTTAGTAAAAATAATTTCCAGCCGAGAATAGCGTCATTCCATGTGTAAAATTTCCAAGCCATACACATTTTTATTTTTTGTCTAATGTCAATTATTATGACGTTATTTTACAAAGCTTTATTTGATCATTCGGCCACAATGTCGGCGTTCACCTACTAATCAACAAAAATCGTTTTAAAAATAACGTGTTATTTAAAAATTAGAACATTTGCATGGGTAACTTGTTTCTTGTGTTCAATTTCATTAATAATATCAAACAGATGCCTTTGAAGTAAATATACGTAACTTTAAAAGAATAATCAAAATTATGCAAAATGAAATATTCAGTTGGCCATCTTAAAGGTCATATGAAACGATATTCTGACCATATTGAGTTATATACGGGGATGAGTTCATAAGTGCCTATTCAATAAGACTGGCATTGTTTTTTGGATATTTTATGCAAAGCTCTGTAGTGAATACAAATATCCATGTCATTTTGCAGTATTTTAAAAGAAAAAAAAATACTATTTTATATAAAAACTTATATAATTATACAATAATCAACCACGGCAGTATATTTTCTCTCAAGAAATTAAATCGTATGCGTTTATATTTGATAGCGTGTACATATTCAGTTTAGAGACTGCATGGAGAATGAATGATTTTCTTCATAGATCTACATGCACGTATGATATAATTTTAATATATGCATGTATATATGTTTTATTTCAATTTGTTTTAATGAATTTGTCAAATTCAAAAATAACTGATCGTTTTCCATTTGCACGTTCATGCAATTCATAATGCTTTTTTTTTTCTAAACGGCTTATAGGCAACATGCTGCATCATTCGCTTAACGATTAAATTGTTTGTTTCGTGTTCAAATTCACAAATATGTTACCATTTAATTATTTTCAGTCTAAGAGAAATTTCTTCAAATGTTTTGATTTTGAAACGTGTACTTGTATATGCGGTGTTTTGATTTTACAACGTGTATGTGCGGTGTTTACTTACATATCCCTTCTATCTCACTTTCTTCCGCATTTTTTCTTTCGTTCTTTTATTATTATTGATGCTTGTTCTTAATAAAATCTGTTGATTATCTACACATTCGTTCACATTTACTTTTATCAAACAACCGATTTATTTTACCGGTACATTTCTAAATCCTGAAATGCCATATTTCCGCGATCTAATTTAATAAAACGTTAATACACGTGTACACAAAGTATTTTATAAAGATATTGCTACATGTATATATCAATAAGTCAGAAATTTATAGGCCAGATTAATGAGAATTTATCAATAGATCTAATTTTAAAATTAAATTTAAGAATATTTTTGCGGCATTTTACAGCAGCTTTTAAATAAAAACTATACACAATGCCTCAAACATTTTCATTGGCCTTTTCATGTGACAAAATAAATCAAATGAATTAAAATGCTTTAATTCTCTTTAAATGTAGCTCAATCATTATACGTAACGAAGAAGAAAAGGATGTTTCTGTTTCAAAAGGATTAGGATAATTCATTAATCAGCTGTTAATGTTGAGGCATTTCTTTCGTTAAATTTTCACTGCAGTTCGGGATCTTCATCATGATGTTACTCTGGTGAAAAGCTGATAGTTTTATTCATTAACGACCAATTAAAACTAAGTCATCTGAACTACGAAATCAGATGATCTCATCTGAAAAGAAAGACACGTTCATATAGCAAAAATTACTAAAATCAAATCGATAAACTACTGTAAGATTACACTAGTTTTAATGCATTGTTTACATCGGTGGGTCTGTGTGACGTCATAAATCCACAAAATCAAGAACGATAAGCGGGGAAGAATTTTTTCAGGTGCTGAGTTTTCCCGGTTATTTCTCAGTAATGCAAAGGCAAAAAAATCTTACTACACGTATTTTAACATTCGTTTATACCAAGCTTTATATTTATGAAAGAAAATAATAGTGTTAAAAATCGTTTCATATGACCTTTAATTAGGATATTTCCATGTACAATTATACGAAAATAAATTTTTGTGTTTTTTCATGTAAAAGATTATTTAGACTCTTAGTTAACAGTGCCATATACAAGCAAATGTAGAAGCAAATGTATATACATGTATTTCAGTCGTTTTTCCTTTTTTTTGCATTTGGCTTAGTTTTAGAAAGATTTTCTTCTTTACCTTTTACCAAACTTTAGTTTGCCTGCTGGGAGGTCATAATTGCATGGAACCTGAGGTCCACGCAGAAAATATATAAGCGAGGTTAAACCGGATGCTATGGGGAAAATTAAGCTTGCGCATGAGCTAGCCTGGTTCCTGTGCGTAATGGGTAGCTCAGGGAACCAGGCTAGCACACGTTTATCTGAATCGGGATCGGGATTACATGCCATATGCACACATAAGTTTAAAGGCGCTGTAATTGTAAAGTTGTCAGTAATCAGTACAGAAACAAAGTATTCCTTTTTAAAAAATGATCGGCATGTGATATGAACTGTCAGTATCATGGAATAAGTTAATGTTATGGCGAAACTACAACATGCATCAAATAACATAAATCGCGATGTTTTGTTGTTTTCCAAATACACATGTAGCTAAACTTTACTTTTATAGTAGGCGAGGCTAGAGTACTTCCCGATTAAAATTTTATAAGCATTTAAGTATGATTGAATAATTATGTGACCGTATGTAATAGATGATTGAATAATTATGTCACTGTATAAAAGTTAAAAATCAAGAAAAATGCATCAAAATATGAAATTAATTTTCACGAAGCTGTCACTGCATAGTTAACTGCATAGTTAAGTTAATAGTGCGAGGCGTAATGTGTACTGTACGCAAATAGTAGATTTCGCCGAATGTCTGATACTATGCATGCAATCTTCATTAATATAGATCATAATTATTTTAGAAGTATGAACCCTTTAAATTCTCAGGTAAAAAGTCAGGTCTATGCAAATTTAGTGGACAAAAGCAGGGGGCTAGAGTCGGTGGAATCTCTGATAATCTTAAGGCTTTCACGTTTTCGTTGGAAACACATGCATATGGTCCACGTATTGCAGTCCTTTTTTTAAAGGACAACAACTTGTTCATATCATAAATGTTCTTGTAGATTATATTTTTTTCCCATCCTTCAGTGATTGAATAGAAATCAATGATCTCAAAAAACCTTCAGAATACCAGAAAACCTTGATCTTTCATCACCCTATGAATCTAGTTTTTGAGCAACATATTTTCCTTTACCAAATTTTTTGGCATGATCAAATACCCTTGTCATCATTAAAATTCCATCCTACGAATCCTTTGGAAAGTTGAATCATACTTAGATCCGTGTGCCTGCTTTTCAGCTTCGTCTCGATAAGCTTACGTTGAAAATGGCAATTGTGTAGTGATAAGAATAACAATATAAAACTTACATTGGCGATAGTCGGAGATGATAGATGAATAATTCGTATTTTTAAATTCATGTTAAATTTCATTAACATATAAGGCTTGTTCCATTATAGCTATGTTACATTACCTTAATAAAATTTTCAGAACGAGAATGTCAATGTGATTTAAATACCAGAATAATTTATTTTTGTAAGTAAATCAAACCAAATAGTTGATAATTCTAAAACTTCTTAAAGATATTAGAAACTTATAGGACAATGTTTAGTTGAACATGATATGTAAGATACATTTTATTTGCAACCTGTGAAAAAGCTTGGTACGAATTTAACTTACAATTTTAACGAGTAAGGTTAGCAATGTTTGATGAACTAAAGACATCATTTTTTGCTTGTTCACATTTAAACATTTTGTAATTCTAAATCATGTTTTATATATATTTGCACAGCATACGATATATCTATTTGTATTATTTAAAAATTCTTAAAAGAATTTCATTCTTATAGATATTAACAAGCCACGTTCAAAGGAAAGAAAAGACAAATATTTCTGAAAATTCTGACATTCTTTTCATGCGTCATTAAATTGTTACAATAATCGAAGAAAATAAACAACGTAATATATTTATAGATATTTTTTACAGTTATCTATATTATAAATTATATCATCACATGTGATAACTGCACTTCACAACTTTAGCTCTAACGTTATATTCTGTGTTATCTTTTTATATTAAATTTTCGGCAAAGGTGTAAATATAATACAATATAATCCAAATAACCGGAAAGAAAAATCTAAGTTATACCTTAAGTTATCAAAATGCGAAGTAAAAACATTATAATGAACGGAGAAAGGAACGCAGAATCAAATCAGATCTATATGCAGGAGTATCGGAGGCTTAGAAATTGCTCTTTACTTTGCTAAAACGACATTTTCATTTTTAAACTGGCGTTCAGTCGGTAGCCACATCATAGCGTAATTCAATGCCTTCACTTTTATTTAGTAAATACTTTTAACAGGAATGTTGCTTTTTCTTTGTGAATTAATGTTGAACGATCTGCTTCTATGGCATTACAAAACACTTAATCAAAACTACAATGGCACCAAAGGGCATCCTTGTTGTATTTTATTAGTTGAATAAAAACTTCATTATGCTTAAAAAGGTCGGGGCTTTTAAAATATCTATCGAACTTTTTAAATCTTGTTTGCTACAAGTTAGAATATTGCCTGTATTTTATGTTATGATATTTCCTGGTATATCTTTTATGTTTTCTTTTTGGTGACACTTTTTATTTTTTTTTTCTTTGTAAAATAACGAAAATTGAGCATGCTATTTACTCTAACCGTGAAAAAGCTTCCGTGCTATTTGCTCATGACGAATAGTCATCAAAAATATTCACCGGCAGTTTCGATTTCCCTTACATCTCTGTTGTAATCCGATTTACCACGTTAAATTGAAAGTCCGATAACTCGAAATAGTTTACCACAAACAAACTCTGTATTGTCGACATTTTTTTTGGTACAGTAAAATAACATTAGTGACTATTTGGACAGTGGCAAGTCGTCGTGGCCAGTGATTATATAATCGCAGAACACAGTTTTGAATATGGTATGCAAATCGAATAATTTGAGAATAAAACAAAACTAAACTTACCGAGACTATGTTCCAGTGAAAACATAATTCAAATGACAACTACCGCACTGGTAAGGAACATCGAACATAGACGAAACAAAACAGACTGAAATTTGGGGACACATATTTCAAAAATCATCGATCATTGTAGAACGCTTTCCTGTGTCTCGTTGTAGAACGCTTTTCTTGTGTCGAACTGTTATATCATCGCACATGCGCAAACAGTACGCTGTAGTAGATCGTGCAAAGACAGCATGGACTTCAGAAAAAGGGGTATTTTTAGTAGACACTGATAAAAACGACAACATGTTGTTACTTTCGCATTTACTATCGCTTATTTACTTTTTTAAATGCAGTGTGACCAGGGTCTACACTTTGATGCAGACGTTACTCACTCTGTATATACAACACGTGTTTGATGTTCACTCTATGGCAGCGCTATCTGTCCATGATTATGCGGATATACTGACATTCTAAAAAAAGATATTAACCTCAATTTATTGATTGTGTGTTCTTTGATTTCTTTTTTTTATTCGAATATATTATAAGTCTTAGTGTACTTCATGTGATTAGACGTCCGTGCAACCTGAATGCCTCGATTGGAAAGCAACCAACCGTATTTTTGTCGACTGGTTCATATACCTTAGTAGCAGTTGCGTAGCGATCGAAAAAATAATATGGCGACCGAATACGCTTTTGAATTTATTTCAGCTTTAATCAAAGATAAAATCAAGAAAACAAATAAAATGACAAAGAAGCATTTATTACACAAACGTACAAACGAGGGTTGGTTAAAATGAATTGTCACAAATGCAATAAAATCATGAAAAATAAGCATACATAGAAGATATTATTATTTTGAAATTTGACAGTGACGATTTTGAAAGTGACGTTATGATAGGCTAATTTTGTTTGGATAAGAAAAGGTACTTTAAAGCATCTGAGGTAACAACCCCCTCCCCCCACCAAAGAAAAAACCCTATTTTTTGACACAGTTCTTGTTTCTTGTCAGCCTGTTTGTAAACATGTTGGACTTTTTCCCCAGACGTATTGGGCCAATTTTATACATAGCAATTTCCAATTTTTGCAAATGAATGGTCATGGCCTTTCCAAGAGGCAAAATCAGGGGTAAAGATGCAATGAAGAAAAATATTGAAGTTTGTTACTTGTTAAACTGATATGGAAGCAACTTTAAGTTAATAGATGTATTATTGAAATAATAAAATCCATGAACCCTTTTAACTAGTGTTATTTCGAGAAGTGATGGTTCCAATTTTCTTAGAAATGAATGAAGAAATTATATCTTCACAGATATGGAATGACAATACAAAATTTATTGTCGATTGCGAAACAATGATAAATCAATCTCTAAGATTACCTTAAT
>WFKH01003881.1:4617141-4654728 GCA_016163765.1 Magallana hongkongensis | reverse complement strand
TAGCGTCTGTTTTAACAAACTTAAATTTTACGTACAGACGTCTAAGGTCGATATACTCGTTACCCTGTTCAGACACTGATCGGGGCGTCCTACGTATGAGAGGAACTTACGGTTGCAAATTAATTGAAATAGATTTTGTCTACAGCTACTTGATAAGGTGGAACGGTAAATAAAGCCAATTCTGCTGGAAGTCCGATGTCTGTAATATTGTCACTTGAAAAGGCCATTTTTTTATGTTTGATTTTTTCTTTTCTTGGTCAAAAATACTTTCCCCCTGAATGTAGCTTCCTTTTCAGCCTTTTTTGTGGTGTTTTCTTTCTGAGTGTTGGTTTGGATTTGACGGTACTTTGTCTTATCTGTGCTTCCATAATCGTCTCTGGTACATGAGGAATATTTTCTTTGATGACTTCTTTTATTTCCGCTTTGGCTCCTTCTTCTACGGCCGCCATAGGTGTCACTTGTTTCCACACTACTTGATCTGTTGAATCTTAGAGGACATGTGTGGGTCGATCGAAATCATGTAAGGGTTTTTGGAAAACGTACCTCCTAGTCCCCCTCCTGTCTGTTTACCTCTGTATTTACAAGGTGGAAAATGTCCATCAAGCATCTTTTGATAATATGTTTTCCACACACGTGGATCTGATACGTAGGTTGAACCCATCATTGTATTTCAAACCCGTTTTTTTTTTCAATAGTATGATAACGGTAGTTTCAAATATGAAGCGGGTTAATTATTAACGTCTCTTATATACACCCTCACGTCTTGCAATTCACCCAATCGCAAAGGTACTTCATATGGGTAATTAAAAATGATGGTTCCGATTTTTTGAAGTTCACTAATCGCAAGAGAGGTAATTCTCTTTCCCTACTATAAAATCCTGACACAAATTACTACAAATGTGCAATTCCGGTTAAGTGGATGTTGCGGACAAATTAAATTCCAAAAGTAAAACTGTCCAGTGTCCTTGTAGGTACAATGGTTTGGGAAAATTAACTATAAAGTCGTAAGGAGTGTTACTAATATAAATATGCTGACTATACTCTCTGAAGTTCCTGAGATTAAAAGGTACCTGTTATAGGTTCTTAAGCGAAGTCTTTTTAAAAAAATTTCTTTGAACAAAACATCATCTCTTTTGCTTTTTTTCTAAATAAGCTTTGTAACGACCTTCCTCTTCGTTCTTCTTAGTCACAGTTGTAGGTGCAATTCCTCCTAAGCGACGGGAAGGAGTTTTATCGGTGTTTTCAGTAACGAATTGTAGCTTATTCAAAAATTCATAAGATTAATTATGAGTAAAAATGTGATGTAACCTATTTCCTAAATTTTGAACTTCTTCAAAGTTACTTTTCGTTTCATTTTCCGTATCAATTTGATGTTCGCCTTTTTTTAATATGCGGACACCCATCGATTTTTAAATTCACTTCCTTTATTGGTTCTCAATACTTTCAATTTTCTTCCTGCAGCAAAAATGGATTTTAAAGCTTCTATAACGTTTGATGCCGTGTTTTGTTTCAAAGGAGCTGTAAATATATATCTGGAATATATGTCTTCCAAGAACAAAACAAACTGAACGCCTTCATTTTTCTTAGCAATGTTTCGCACGTGTTGTAAATCACCATCCAATATGGTGTCTATAGAATCGGTTAAAATGTGACTTCGGAGAAACTTTCTCTGAACTCTCTTTCGAAGTGAATACGGTTCTAAATCTGACAAAATTTGTTTAATTCCCTTTAAACTAATTTTATGTTTCCCTTTTTTTTTTGCAATTTAATACAATTTGTAAGGACCTGTGAAAGACGCAACATGTTTGCCGCTAGTCCATATATTTCTTTCCAAGTACCGTCATTGCTCTCCGGTCAATAACATTTTGATCAGTAAGGTTAACAAAGTAAGAAAGTGTCTTTTTAATACACACTTCTTTCAAAAAACTTTATGAAATTTTTAAAAAGTCATTAAAGATAAATTCATTTAAAATATAAATACTATATTATAAGTAAACATGTGAATAAAAATAATGTTAAAAATGGGTTTGTGCATCATTCAATAAAAAATTCCATTTTTTACACAATAACATTGACCCGCATACAAAACAATATTCAAACTTAATATAGTTAAGTTATTGAACACTTGAAGTGTTTTTAAACACAATGATTATCTGTTTTGTTCACATTCTAATAGACCATCCAGCCTTTTAGATTTCACATCGTAAACATTGCAAAAAGCCAATTTGATTCTGGTAACTTTCGAAATCCACGCAGAACTCAACCTCTATTAGTAGATCTGAAATCTTTTCAAAATCAGGTTTTTTTTTTTTTCAAATTCCCACTTCTCGAAAATTATAGAGGATCGAGACAAGGAACTAGACCTGGTGGTGGTGCCACCCTCCCGCTTGTCCTTGGTGGGACTGGTTGCGGTGGTGTGGTGCAATCCTCCCAGATGCCCTTGGTAGGATTGGCGGCGGCGGCGGCCTGGAT
Organism: Magallana hongkongensis; assembly: GCA_016163765.1. Lineage (NCBI taxonomy): Eukaryota > Metazoa > Mollusca > Bivalvia > Ostreida > Ostreidae > Magallana > Magallana hongkongensis. The sequence goes on along the minus strand of WFKH01003881.1, from coordinate 4,652,256 downwards.
CTCCCTGGCGGGAACAATAACCTTGACCCGCATACAAAAACCAATATTCAAACTTAATATAGTTGAAGTGTTTTTGAACACAATGATAATCTGTTCTTTCACATTCTATTAGCTCATCCAGCCGTTCAGATTTCATCGTAAACATTGCAAAAAACATTGATTCTGGTGACTTTCAAATCCTCTCAGAAATCAATCTCGTTTAATAGATCTTAAAGCTTTTAAACATCAGGCATTAGATTTTATTTTTCTTCTTTATTTTCTTTTTTTCCCTCTTTTTTTCTTCTTTTTTTTTTCATTTATCGTAAACTCTTAGCATTTTCTGGTAGAATAAAGTCTTTTGTCTTCTTTCTATTCATATTTTTGTAAGTGTATTTGGTTTCACCAAGAAACTTTCACACATCGAGTATCATTTATTTCGGCTGATCCCTTCTGGAGGAATAGGAACCTCGTTACTAACCTTCATAACATAAACAAATTTATAACACTGTGAAATATAACATTTTTAAAAATTATATCATCTAAATAAAATCGCCTAGCATACTTGATTGTGAAATCATTTTAGTATATTTTTTTCACCGTCGTTGTGCAATATTTATTTCACCGTGTTAAACAATATTTTGTTTTCGATTCTGTTGGGCAATATCAGCACTATGAATAATTATTTTTGTTAAATTCTATACCTTTACATTTTTTCACCGTCTAAGATCAGTTGCCCTTTAATAACTTTTTTTTCTCATTTAAAATGGGTAATAAAATACTTTATGTTGAAATCTTCTCCTAAAATGAGCACTATCGATGGCATAATTCATCCATTCACCTTTCCTATCTTCATATGGAACTAATAGAGTGAGAACATTATTGTCAAACTGAACTTTATTCTTGGATAACTTTCTTTGTTTTGCATTCATCTTGTTTTATATCAGGCGCTCACAGGGGCCTAACTCTACGTTTAAAAAAAAAATTCTTCAGTTCCCCAGCTGTCAGCGAAATAGTAGCCATTTCGAGTTACTTCTTTGAAATCTTTTATACAGGCTTTCTCTTTTTTGAAACCAACGACTCTCATTCAATGTCCACGTTTTTTGAGTTTTCTTATCTTTTTTTAATGCATTCCATGCTATAATTTTCCATTTGTATTGTACTCTTTGACAGTCCATAAAGAATGATCTTTTTTTTTTTTTTTTTTTTTTTTTTTATAAATGATTTAGCTTATATTCTTTTTCTCTGCGCTTGCTCACTATTTCGTATAGGCAGCACTTCTAAAAAGATTCTGCTTCTATAAATAACGATGATATGAAACCTCTATACTTTAACTTTTTTCTACGCTTGTTCGCTATTTTGTAAAGTCAACACCTCTATAGGGATCTGGTTCTGCGCATGCTGACTATTCTGTAAAGTCAGCATCTCTATAAGTCCCCTGATACTATAAATATCAATGATAAGAGTCCTCTGTACTATAAATACCGATGACAAAAGTCCTCATTACGGATCCCTTTATAGTCAGCACCTCTTTGGGGCCCCAATAGTTACGTCATCTCGAGACAGGGGTCCTCTATAAAGGTGTCTATGCAGCATGGGGTTTTAATAAATTAAATACATGTATCTAATTTATTTAAACCACATTACACGAAACAATTTTTTTGAACCAAGATTATATCGTGTATTGTGTAGTATAAACGAAGTATTTACATGTATCATATATTTGTGTTTTCTGTATGCTCAAACGGTGTTCCTGTTTTACGTTTACCCAATTAACTGTATATTGGCCTTTCTTAGTAGAGATTAACATCCCGTTTTAATGTAATCTACTCTACCTAATAGGGATTATTATACTTTCTATAATCACATGTTCACCTCAATAAACAGAGGATATCACTCATGCAATAAATTTAGGATATTTCACTGCGTAATCGTACGCCACGTGACGTCATAATTAAACACTTCGTAGCTTTGAAAACAACCTGTCGAACATAATTCTCTTGTACAGACCTACACAACTACCAACCAAATTATGCAGATACAGGCCAAAAAAATTCCATTTACAGTTAAACTTCGGAACCTCGAACTTGGCGAGACTAAGTAAAAACTTCGAGATATCCGAGGGTTTGAGATATCGAAGATGCTGAAAGTTGGTCTATTATTATGCTTCTAGACATGCGTATACACACATGTATATAGTCATTTCTATTATTGTATTTCATAATGCATAATAAAACACTAAAAGATTTAATGTTTTTTTTATTTCATATCTAAAATCAATATATAGAACATCAAATGTTCTTATATTATCTTGTAAAGCAATACTTTTTAAAAGAAGAATTGCGTTGGTCTTTGTTTGTCAGCAATTCTGATAACCGGATATACAATACACTATGTAAATTGATCAACTGATAACGGTAAAAAGAACAAAGACGAAAAACGAAACTTAACATTTCAATTTCAATTTATTTAATCACAACACCGTCTTACATCTTAGATGCCTTTGACTCTATACATTTCTCGACTTTAAACATTTGCCGGATAATCTAACTATCCCCCCGGGATTGAGACCCTTAGATTGCTTATATCAGACATAATGTGTACTGACGATTAAGTTTCTAGTACAGATGTATATACCCCAAAAAGTATTTAAATAACTTCTTGATTTCTTTTTCACTTTGATGTTTTTATATTAATTAGTGCGTTGGGTGTTTACTTCGATTTGTAGTAATGGGCTTACAAGCGTTTATAATTATCATTGAGACAATTTCCCCTACGTAATACTCATCCCAAGCTATGTTAAATTATTGTGGCATCCGATGTTACAATATAAGCATCGACGATAAACTGGCTTGCGTAATTACAGAGAAAGGGTTTTAACAGCTTGGGGTTATTAAGGCCTGAAAATCACAGGTGACCTCAGTAAAAGCCCGTGCTATACTAACGGATCTCTTCAGTAGACCGAAAAATCAGCATAACAAAGCGACAGTGTACTGAAGGTGTGAAGTTCTTGAGGAGGTTAACTGATTTGACTTCGAGATAACGCATGTTTTTTATTGACTGGGTCGTAATTTTGCTTCGAGATAAGCGGGGTATTCGAGATTTCCGTGTTCGACATACCGGGGTTTTTTAAAATCACTTACATAGTAAAAATGGACGGCACCACAAACATACCTCGAGATATCAGTGGTATTCGAGATATCGGTGTTCGAAATACCGAAGTGTAAATGTAATTAACAATTACAACAGGATGGATCCGCACCATTTAGTTTACTCGGCCCAACGCTGCATTTCGAAACATTCAATATATCAGTTGCAGCCACAGGCACGACGCTGAATGTGACAGGGTAGACCCAAAATCTAAAAAACGTTAACAATGTATGTAAAAAATATATAGTTTATGTCCAAAACGGTTTAAAAAAACATAATTTAAATAAAACCAAGTGTACTCTTCGACTTCGACTAGGAGGATTGACTTAAAATGAAAAATTAACCAAATAATAGAGTTTCTGGGAAACATTTAACGCTTTTTTGTGAATTTTCTTTCATAAATTCATAAAAATATTTTCGGAAATGATATGTTTGTGTATTAGCTTGAAAATTTTTTAATGCGTAATGTAGTAAATTTGTTGGGCGACTCACAACCATATTGTATGTTGTAGGAAATTTTGAAGTTTAACAAAAAAAAAAAACCCCAACAACCCCCCCCCCCCCCAATATCCTATATGTACACATGCATTGCATACATATACAGATTTCCTCTTCTTTTTCTCACTTTAACAAAAAAAGAAAACCCCCAAAAAACCATGGGAAATAGTTCGGTATGTAAAATAAGCCCAAATAGCATACTCTATTGATATTTCAACCAATCATTTGAAATATTAATAACTGGAATTATATATATATGCACAACATTCGCTTAGGGAGAGATAATCATTGTGCCTATTGGTGAAATAAGTAATAGGCTGCATTTAAGGTACTGAAATATAATTGACCACATCACCCACAAAATGTTACCTCAATTAACTGATTCCACTATATATCATTGATGCACATGCAAAACAATTAGGACATTTAGGAATTTTGTAACAATTTAAAAATGATAACATACCCAGACTAACAATATATGTGCACTGTGTTCAGCAATTGAACTACTTTCGTTGATCCGAATCTCTGAAAGCGCGACCCCATCTATGTAAACAATTGGCTCGTTAATATTCACTTAAAGGTAGGGATCTTTGGGAACTCCTCATTTTACGTTTAAGAACTCCTTATTTTACATTGAAAATAATAGAGATACATCCACTTAATACATAAGTTCTCTGCCATTCAGTCATCTTTTTGTTATATATCAGAAACATTTCGTCAAATAAATGGATAAGTTGCAAATGTCATCCTGAAGTAGTCAAATAATCTGTATTTAAAATAGTGTTTTGGTTTGAACATATTTCATTGCTTAGATAGTGATGACAAAAGAATTGGACATAACTTCTTAAAGCTTCCTCTCTTATGTAATTAGTAATATCAAACGAAATGTGATGTTAAAACCACTTAGCACAAAATAAATAAAGGTCAATGCATATTACACGTGTACATTACAGTGGCTAAAGGTTTAACAGTTTGAAAAAAAGGTGTAGACAACAACTTAAATGACAGCTAAACCTACCAAATCTCTTTAGAAATAGCTGCACGCTGAAAAATAGATTTTCATTTTCTGTTACCCCATTGGAGATTACTTTTAGAAATGTTATAATTTTGTGATCGTCTGATAATTTAATTTTTTACAAGAAAGCAAACAGTTGGAAGTCTGTTTGTAAGATAGCCAGGTACCAAAATTATAAATTTTAACATGACTGTTCTAAATGTTTTCTTTTTTGTCCATCAACAAGTGATTTCCACCAAGTTTCGTTATACATATTTAAAGAACGTTGTGCAAACAAAATCAGACCTGCGACTATTACTGCTGCTGCTAATTGAGTTTTTCACGTTTTTCAGAGTCTTGTATTGAGCACCTACCCTTGGCTCAGATCCATTTATATATACAGCATTATAGCATTAATGTAACACTGAAGTCTTATAAAAGTTATGAATCAGTTTCATGACTGAACCGGTATTGTAGGTTTTAAGTACCAATTTGTTAATCTATATTTTTAAGGCGTATGCTAAAAAAGAATCGAATCAATGTATGACGGCGGTATAAATAGTGTTTTATCCTAACAAAAACTCAAAAAGTGTAGCACTACCCTAGGGTGTATTAATAAGTATGATTTTTAAAATTGGCATTCAATTCAACTTTATTGATTTTGCTTCTAGAGTCCTATTGCATACATACTATGGGAAGTAATGGTAGGTCTAAAGTATACAACAAATGATTTTTCAGTTTCTTTACTACAATTTGAATTTTTTGGCATTCTGAGAAAAACGTCATTATAAAGACAAGATAAATGACAAGATAAATTACTTTGACTTAATAAGACAACCTAGGATTTTAAAGTTGCAGACTTTAAATGAAAGTTTAGATTACTTGTAAGTTGATACAGATCATTATATTGATTACTAATTGTATATCATGAATATTTGTAAATCATGAATATTTGTTAAACAATGCATTAAAGAATTATCAATAGCGTGCTGTTTACATTAACTTCTCATTTTTTTGCAACGTCATTGACATAACAGATATAAACAAAGGTCCTTTAACAAGTGGAACACCAGCATCTAAAATTAAATACATTTTTCTTGATTTGTGGTGGTATATACTTTTTATGTAACATTTTTTGTATTTTAAATTCCCTCGGCAATTAATAATTACTTAATTAGAACACACAACTCGATGATAAACGAGCTACCGGAAGTTTATTTTTCATAAAATTCTTTATAAGCACATTGCCTAAAATTGACGTGTTAAAAAGCATCACGTACTTGAAAAATCAATATGAATTAAAAAAAATAAACGTACACCGTTGGGGCACAAGTGAGGATTGCATGATGAAAATAATGTAAACATATTGATTCTTTCAATAAATGAAAATTCTGTAAATATAAGTCAAAAGGAATAATTCTTTGACTTTCATTGGGTTGATTGTTACAGTACGTGATCAAATCTTCTTAATATACATGGGTGAAACAATTGTTTGGCCAGCTCGCTTTTAAAAAAAAATAACTCTGCTTTATTTACAGCAAAGCGTATCCCTTTTTTAGTTATTTTATGTTTACTCCAGTTTACTGAATATTTTTTGGGAAGGAAAAGTAAGGGGTGAGGGACCTTCTTATGATCGATTTGAATGGTGTACTGGTAATTAACCTGTATCATTGGTTGTTCCCGTTTTCAATGACAGTAAATCATATTCATTAGTGTGTACAAATTATCTCATTATCAACTGATGAAAATTGAATTCCAGAATTTGTGATTTCTATATTTTTTTTCAACGTAAATTCAGTTTATCCATATCATTATAAACATGTTGATGTACTTTCATAACGCACTTTGAAAAAATGTTCAAAGTGCGTAGTTTAGTCACGTGACGCTAAGCCATCGGGACGTGTTTGTTCCACGCGTGTTTTATGACAGAGTTTGAAGGGCTTAAAGACTTTTTTCCTATATTCCCTTCGCTAATTGTGTATATATTAGGTCATGTTTATTGTTCTCTTTGTGTCATAATCTTTTCATTCACTTTTGGAAGTACTTGGATCATTTTTCTAAAACCTATATTCTGTGTACATCATTGTGATGTGTGCTCAACGCCTGGCGCTCTGGGCATCGTACTGAACTGAACTGCTATTCAGTGTGTGTGTTCTGAGTGAAATTCTCCTACCTAACGGGAAACTTATAAATTTAGACCACTGACCCTTTAAAAATGGAGCTACTAAAACATATCTATTTTAAAGATAGAGAGCTCAATGGAAATATAACAAATGAAGTTAATAGTATTTCTAATTAGGAACTCTCTCTGGCAACTAGCAAAGTTGTGTCCAAAATTCAATGCATACAAAAAGATAGGGGTCTATGGCAGGTCTATGTAAAATCGACCAACAGCTGATCAAAACTTCTCAAGGAAGGCTTTGATATACAAAACAGACACATAAGTGTAACCCCTTCTCCGCAGGTACCAATGAGCCGTCTGAGCAGGTAATCAAAATTACGGTCAAAGGAGTATGTGTTTATAGATTTTTAATAAATAAATCAATCTTTTCATTCCTTTTGAAACATCAATTCTGCAGCTTTCTTTGTTTGGTGCATAAATTTTAACTAAACTGTATTGTAAATAAATATCTGAAAAACACAAACAGGGCGTAGTTTTTTAAAAGTGCGTTGCCACATTCTACCCTTGAGGTGGTAACCAACAATTAACTAACCCACGATCAATCTCGTCTGTCTTTTTTTTTAGGATAAACACGCCATATTTTTAAAGCAAACTTCTCATGTTTCCCCTGCATGATGTTAAGAAAAAGTTTATAACCTAACTTCTCAACGTTAACCCGATCAGGACTCAAAAACTTGCTTATGTTTAGGCAATTCTGGATTTTGTTGTATTCAGTGTATCCATTTTAAAAATGTTGATATACCTTCTTTACGCACTTAGAAAAAACATGTTTAAGTGCATAATTTTTTCAAAGTTTTTTTCATCAGTTTTTTTTTTAAAATTATAACACAACTCCTTAACGTGAAACCAATCGGGCCTCAAAAACAAAAAAAAAATGTTTAAGCACTTCTAGATTTTAATGTAACACCCCCTAATTCTAACAGTTTATAAGCAGCTGTCCTTTAACCCTTTATATGGGACCTCTTTGTTGCTGAATATCCTCCAAATATTAACAAAGTTTGCATGGAAGTGTCTGAGACATAACTAGCCCCTGAATTTGGAAATTGTTGCTGTATGACTTCCAATAGATTGCAAATGATTTCATATTTAGGAATACGTTAAAACTATTATCGTTTCCACCAGCACACATTACCAGAGTCTGGATCAAGTATGAATTATTTGCTCTTAAGTTGCAGAATTTTTAATCCAGAATAACCCTGCCACCATATACTTTTGCTTAGTACAAGTTGGTCCCAAAATTCACACGAACGAAAACAGATTTCTTACTGAGATTTATATAATGGAACAATCTGACATCTTTTATCCTTGGAAAATCACTTAAAACTCTTCGCAAAATGTTCAAGATTATCAACCTAGTACTTTGATGGCGTTTGCAGTTCAAAATACCCGTAGACTTTTGATTTTTAGCTGTGCATGAAAACTTGACAAGCCGGAGATTTTTTTTTTAAATCATAAATAGAGCCTAGAAAAATCTGACTCAAACTGTACATCAGCCACTTGTCAAATTGAATGCATGTATTTGTATACTCTGAATCAATATTAGCACCCTTGACCTAACAGTGCAAGGCCAATACATAAGCAGTTTTAAGCAACCTTAGTACATGTTTCACACCTTGAAAAATGGAATTTTGCTGATACCAAATGACTTTTCAAACACTAAGTCCAAGTTTTACGACTCAGTGCTGTTGTAACCATAATCACTTTGGTCATAATTGGCAATGGTTAGTTATTGACTAATCTGCCACATCTTAGGTTGAAAGAATAAAACTCTGCGGATGCCTATTTGACGAATAAAAGATATTTATAGGAATGGCTTACAGTAAGCAAACAAATGGATAATGATGAACATGGTGCTTTTAAATATTTTCTAATGAACTAGATGATATGCAAATAAATCCCGGTGTAAATGTATAGAATAGTGGGAAAAACTATAACCTACTGGTAGCTAGACCTTGAAACAGAAAATAAAGAACAACAATACGTAATCTATAACACAAACAGAGAATAATCTTCACTTTAAATGCAGACCAAATAATCCCAGCCTTTGACTCTTCACTAAAGACAAATGTACGAGTGATATTTCATCAATAAACCTGAACTGTCTCTTCTGAAGTCTTAATAAATGTGAGATGCAAAAGCTTGTTTCTATCTTTCTCTCAAACATCTTGTAAAAATATTGAACGATTTTTGCATTTTTGTATCCTCTGTCCCAAGAGACACGTCAACTTGAAAATGACTAAATGTTAAAAGGGTATTATACTTGGAATATGAATACTACGCACTTCAGTCACCTTTTTGGATACAGTTAAATTTGCCGGAGGGAATAATGTTACAATCACAAACTGAATAAACTGTACAGTAAACTGCCTTTTATTAAATTAAATAGAATATTTTTGAACTAGTGATAACTAACACAAAAGATGTAGAAATACAGATAGACTCACAAGGAGTATAATTTATATACCTCATATAACAGGATTGAGAGCTTTTGAAAACTTGTGCATTTGCCTCGGGTTACAGCAGATCTGACCTCCACCTCTTGATAACATTGTGGAGTTTATTGAATATTTGTAATGTAAAGATTTGTGTTGTCAAGGAGCACTCGGTTAACCGTTTAATCTCCACACGATGCGAATTTCGGATAGTAAAACTGTTATTCGGTTACCCGGATGAAAATACATTTTATATTTAAAGAACTATATATGATATTATTCTAATTTGGCCCCCATAATTTTCAATTTTTTAAAGTGTTTTAGGTACATTAGATTGTTGTGTTATTTTTCAGAAGAGTTGATATAAATTATATTTTTGGCCTATTCATTTGATTTATTTGCACTCATTGGCAGTATATGACGTCAGAAGTGACGCTATTTTTATAATTCAATCAAAATCAGTCAAAATTGGACATTATTCTGATCTTTTTTCGAATGGGAAATATAAACCGACGCTTTGAACAAGAACGAACTTTTTGTCACTTATAAGTACTGGATAGATACATCTTTGGTGAAAATATTTTGTTTGTTCAAGCAATCGCTCAGTGTTTATTTAAAGAAAAACTGCTTCAAAACAAGCCGTTTTATGCTAAAAAAGCGAAAATGGCGGGAAAAGGTAAACTTTATGATGTCATATTTTTAAATTGTGGGCACTTAAATCAAAATGAATGTTATGAAAAAACTTCAAAGGTATATCTGTACAAAGAAAACAAAGAATAACAGTAAAATGACGATGTCCATTTAAGTGGGCCATTTTAAGCTCAAAACATATATAGTCCTTTGTATCAAAATATTTGGTAATGACATTAAATAGATACAAACGCATTTTCCTTATTTTAATTTATTTTATTTAATGACATTAAATGGATACAAACACATTTTCCTTATTTCAATTACCGTTAAACTTGGTCTCGTGGTTCACAAATAGGATCTATTAGTTTTGATTAGTTTTCACAGTTTATATTATTGTGAGCTTTAATTTCAAGGGAGTATACAAGTATTGAAGACCTGAGTTATAATTATCTCATTAAGTAATTTATACCTTTTCTAGTCAGAAGAACATTATATAGCAAGATGCCGCCGCAGATAGCAAAAGCGTGGAAATATTTAAAAAGAAAAGCAGATTTTAAATTCTGGAAATATAAATTATGTGAATTAGAACTATATTATAAGGATTGGGCAACAAATATGTTAAATCATTTATTTAAACATGATTCGGAAACTATTATTAGCAATGGGCCAATCTCTTAAAATGCCACGTTCTTCTAATATCCTGATCATTTAATGGTTAAGCCATGGAACTTTAAAACTTGTAAAGAAACTTTTTCCATATATAAGGATTAACTACATCCAGCATAATATGCACTTTTGTTTAGAGAATTGTGTGATTTATGTAAACTAGGTTTAGAATGCAATTCTCAAAATGTTGCCTCCTATCTCTTTGTAAGTGAGTTTAATTGATGCATTAGAATTGCACAGTCCTGACTTTTAACTCGACCAGCAAAAACAAAATGAAGTCAATTAAGTAATAATCTAAGGTGTCTAACCCTTACTTAAACCGTGTTAACCAATGAAAGAATCTTGAAAATGATATCCATATTTTACAAATTATAGAACACCCACAGAAAGACATTTGTCCACATAATATATAAAGCACATCAAGTAAAACATATAAATTCAAAATCTGCCGGATCAACGGGAACAAGACAAAATACACTATTGACGTCCAATTCGTCTAATTTCGCCAGTAGGGCTCCTTTTCCTAATTTAAATACCACGTTAACCACATCATTACGTAAAATGTATGCATATCGGACAGTTCATAATTCTGTTTATAAATAAAACCTTGATCATGTATCAACCTGTGTTTGTCTTTGTATACATAAATAATAATACATTTTTGTATATTTCCATGTAAATTTGATGCAAATCATTACAATGACATTACTACGTGCGTTCTTTTTTGTATTCACCTAGAAAGACGCCTGATTAAAATAGCGTAACCTTGTCGAAAACAACACGTTTTTGTAATAATTAAGTGAAATAGAACATAGAATTCACTCGTACATAATAAATGTGTGATCATGCGCCACACCTATCCGACTATGGGACAACTCCCGATGATAAAAAATGAGAATTGGCTGCTGGCAACCTATTAAATTTGTCTCATTATACGACCAAGGTCTATAGCTTAATTTACTTTATTTGAAAATTCATCATGTTTTTTAAAAGGAATACTTTTTGTTTGATTTGACATGTAACTGGGGTCCAGTATAATTCAACTTGAACCCTTTAGCAAAACAATTTCAAAGAAAACATGCCGCAGGGGTACTCCTCGGGGTACTTTGAGAGTCTTGAACCCTAAAAGGTGTTGTTTTTAGGGTCCATAAATCTTTGTGGTCAACGTGTTTGTAAATGCAGATGGGGAGGGGATACATTAAACGGGATTGAATCTGTCTCGGAGTCAACTGTACACCGAGAGCAGCAAAAGTAAGCTAGGCCATCACAAGAGAAACAACAACGAAAACTTGATCCAACAAGAAACTCTCTATGCTATTAAAAAGAGATGGAAAACTAAAGAGATGCTGCAACCCAAGTCTCTCACTACGTAAGGAATAAAAAGAGATGTTTGGTTAGGTCAAAAGGGAGTCAAGAAGCTTGCAAGCCATAACAAGTGAGAAACCATTGACAAACTTGCAGCTGAGGCAAATTAAGCGGCAGTACAGGGATAACAAGGAAGAGAATACAAGATCACCAGACAAGTATTTGGTATATTCAGGGTAAACAAAGGGGGATTTATACGAAAGCCCAGATGGCTCATTCGAGATCCCAGGTTGGAAATACGAGATTCAAATCGAGATTCAATATCTAATTATTTCCAAAATGAGAAACAACGTTATCATGTACTGGGAAATGAACTTGGTTGATTACGTGTTCGAATCCAGTTCAACCCAAGGGGATTCTCGGAAGAATTAATCAGGTACCGAGTGCATATAAACCTCACATTCAAACAGTTTATTTATTTTATAAATTTAAGTTTCAGAAATTCATATTGTTAATAATAATGATAACTGTCTTTATGTGAATGATTGTCCGACAATCAGAAGTTTTTTGCGATAAACATTGTGAAGTTATAAATTGACCCCCGAAAAAACAAAAGTAAGTAAAAATGAAGTTTATACTTAAATAAAATATTCTTTAATAGATTCATATTGTTACAACATTTTATGAACTGTTCATTTAATATTGATTACATTTGAAATGAAGCTAAACTGTTGCATAAGTCTGCTTAGTTATATTCTATTGAGAACTAGTACATTTATTTTCGATGGGACTTTTAATAATGCTGGATATATATGTATCATGTAAATTATAGTCTCTTTATTTTAATGTATCAATAAAGTGTTTACTCTCGACAGCCGAAATCCGAAAACGCACCATATCAAATCATTATATTCACTAATACATCTATTGTTTAATGTTTATTAAGTACTACTAAAAACAAATCTAATTCACTATCGAATAAGAATCTTACGAATAAAACAATGCTATTGCTTTGGAAAGAACAATGTATTGTTTTATAATAAAACCAAACAAAAAACTAAATAACAAATATCGTTTGATATAAAACACGATAATATGCGCTGAAAACTTGGTTTAAAATAAGCTTTTCATAGAAAATCCCCAAAACAGACCACAGATCTATAGCTAGCTCAATTCTTATTATCAAACATATTTGATAGTGATAGAGGCACACAAACGATGATAGTACCCCATGATGAATATTTTACATAAATGAAAACAGAAAATAACCTTTATCAATTATGCACAGCATACTCAGATGTTTTTTTAATCATTTTGTAATTTTTATTCGTCACATACGTCTCATCCCCCCCCCCCCCCCCCCCCCCGAATAGAAGTATTCGGCTTATAGCACAACTTCTCATTTCTCTGAATAATCTTGGGGCTGACCTGTTGTGTTTGCTGCGTTAAGATATATGTGCGTTGTAGCTAAAATGAAATACTTTTATTCATCTTGATGCTTGAACTCAAATCTATCGTTTCAATATGCAAAAGATCTACTTACAAAAAAATTGAAATTGTAAACTACCTTAGACATAGTGGTATTTTTATAATATTATAATCTGCGTTATTTACTCACATGGCTGCTGCTTGTTACCATTAGTTTGTTGTGCAGAAACCTTGTATTTGTTGTGGCGATGGCATATTTTCATTATTAAGTAAATAACTTCCAAAAGTGTCAACACTCCACCAATTATACCACCACTGATTGAGCCATATAAGACACTTAAATAAAGTAAACAAACTAAGATACAATATGAACAATTAAAGAAAGGATACTGCAAAAAGGTTAACAACGGTGAAACTCTGTTCCGAAGAAATCAACACTCTGTTTTGTCATCGTATTTTTTATTTACCAGACTTTAGGTCACCTGAGTCACTCAGGTTAACTATTGCCATTAGTGTTTATCCGCCATCGTGCGTCGTGCGTTAACAATTTTAAATTTTAACTTCTTCTTGAAAAAAAAAAAACAAAAAACTTTTGGTACTATTTTGGCTTGAATCTTCTCTAGGATATGAGGAATCTGAATTGTGAAATTTATGACCTTTTAACCCCGGGACCTGATGGGCGGGACCAAATATGCAAATAAAATGCCAATTTATCAAAATATTTCTTCTCTATTCCAACACATGAGGAATTAATGTAGGCATGGGTATGGTGTCTATGAAACCCTCTACAAAATTAGGAAAATCATGGCCCCTGTGTCAGGGGTTCAGATTCTAGGACGGGACCAATTCGGTCATATAGTAAAAATGTATTTAATCTTAGAAAATCTTCTGCTCTACTCCTTTATAAATTTGAGGAAAACTAAATGCATGTTCATAAAACCCCCTTTCTAATTTGTGAAATTCATGGCTCTTGGCCCCTTGCGTTAGCGAGTAATGAAAATTTGTACCCACCGTTTGCAGATACCGTTGCAGTTATGAGACTATATATTTTTTCTGTTTTTAGTGTGTCTCACCTGACAGGTGAGATATACTTACCTTTCAAAATTAATATTCCAAAAGAAAATAAAAATTCGCATTTGAGAAATAATTTTCCTACAGAAAATATTGAAAATCCTTTAGGATTTTCAAAAAAATCCTACCGCAATTATATTTCCTATAGGAGAAAAGTATTTCATACAGGAATTTAATTAAGACAGGTAGTTTTTCTACAAGAAATTAGGATTTTTAATGGATTTTAAAACCTATAGGAGTTTTGTTCAAATTCTATCGAAATTAAAATTCCCATAGGAAGTTCTTTTATTCCAGTGGGAAATTTCCAATATCCTATAGGAAAATTGTTATTTCAATGGGATTTTTTTTTCTGAAATTTATTTTTTAAAAGCAAATATCTTTTCTAACAGGTGAGAAACATCAATAACAAACGTGTTTATTAACTCTTTAAAGGCCAAACATTTTTACCGGGTGGTAAATCCCAGTAAGGGTATGGCACGCCAAATTCACAAAAAAGCTAAACATAGTTTCACAGTCGATAAACTAGGTTTATCGACCGTTAACTATAGTTTACGAACCGCAAACTATAGTTAACGACTCGTTAACTATAGTTTTCATCTGTAAAACTATATTTAACGGTTGTAAACTATAGTTAACGAATGATAATCTAAGTTTATCTGTTTGCAAATAACGTTAACAATAATTTTGCTGATAAATTTAGATTCACACCTGTTAACTATAATTTACATTCGTTATCTATAGTTAAGAGTTGTTAATCATAGTTTCACAATCGTGAAACTATATTTATCAGATAAATTATGTTTTGCAATCGCAAATGGTTGTTTTTAGTGTTAATTATTGTTTTACACTTCTGAAACATAGATGATCGTGTTAACTATGGTTTACAGATGTGAAATATAGGTTAACGGCGTTAAAAAAAGTTTCACATATGATAAACAAGGTTTTTTGACTGTTAACTATAGTTAACGAACGCTAAACTATAGTTAACAATAGTTTATTGTAAACTATAGTTTACGAACCGTAAACTATAGTTAACGATTCGTTAACTATAATTAACGACCCGTTACCTATAGTTTTCATCTGCAAAACCATATTTAACGTATGTAAACTATAGTTTACGAAAGATAATCTAAGTTTATCTGTCTGCAAATAACGTTAACGATAGATTTTGCTGATAAATATAGATTCACATCTGTAAACTATAATTTGCATTCGTTAACTATAGTTAAGAGTTGTTAATCATAGTTTCACATTCGTGAAACTGTATTTATCAGATTAACTATGTTTTGCAATTGTAAATGATTGTTTTCAGTGTTAATTATAGTTTTCAGTTCTGAAACATAGATGATAACGTTAACTATGGTTTACAGATGTGAAATATAGATTATCGTCGTTAACTATAGTTTTCTGTCCGTAAACTATAGTTTACAACCGATAAACCAAGTTTATTGACTGTGAAACAATGATTAGCTCATTTTTGTGAATTTGGCGTGCCTTATAAGGGCGGGCTTAATTTCTAGAGGTGTGAAAGCCTCTAGTGATTGCAGTCTCCTTCAGTCGTGATCGCTGCTAATCTCTATACACAGGAAGCAAATTAATACACATGAAATAGAAAATAAGTTTAAATTGATTTTAGTTGAAATATCTTATTGTTTAAAATGTCTATACCAAACGGTTTAATAGCGGAAATGAATCAAATCTAACAGTTAAACTGTTCTACATCGAAGTTTGTGTCGTCCTTATTTTCTCTTAACAGACGTGTGTAAAGCACAAGTGAATTAGATGGGTAGTAACGCCACGAATGCCCCCGCGGGCGACCACAATTTTAAATGCCAAATTTTGTATAACATTTGTTTGATTGCAGAATGTTATAAATCCCTGAAACTTACGCATTTTCCTTTAAGTTCAAGATACATAACTCTGTCAAATATCATCGAACTGAAACCAAGTTCAAACTTGACCTGTATTTTCTAATAAATTAACCTGATATGAAATATCAACTTTACATGTGCATAACTTCAAAAGTCAGAGAGCGGAAACTTAGAAATTCCCATTGTTTCCCTAAGTTCAAGAGGCATTACTCTGTCAAAAATCATTGGACCGGTGTTGTATAGCAGTTTTTCCCCCATAGTAGCTTTTCCCCACGGAAAACCTACTATATAGTAGCCTTTCTCCCCGAGGGGAAAAGCTACTATATAGTAGCCTTTCCCATATAGTAGGGTTTCTCCCTCATGTTTTTTGGTTCAGATTTTATAAAAAATATTTATGGAAACCCAGTAAGGATTAAAATCAATGTTTTTACTCTCCCAGGTTGCATATATCTGCACTCATCTGTACTGGTTAAGTTTCGTTTTGCCGATTTATTATTTTTATAGAGAATGCTGAAAATTGAACACATGTGTAATGGAATTATACATAGAACTTAATTTAGGTAATTAATTGAAAAAGTACTTGGTTTTACAAGATATACACTAATATGCATAACTCTGTGTTCTGAATTTGTAAGTAAAATATGTTTTGAGAATGTTTTAATAATTCTATCAGTCCATCTGTCTGTTTGTGCAAATTTTGTCCAGGCTAAACCTCTGTTTTAGAGAATTTTGGGAAGAACTGAAGGATCGCTCATGAAGTAATAGTGTGTTCAGACCTTACCCAATTTTCATCGAGGAAAAGTAATTAATATTATTCAAAAGTATATATAATATTTTTGAATAAGTTTTCTCAATATGTAACAAATGAGATAATTTTTTTCATATGCCCTGAAAATTGCTTAATCACACTCGAAATAGTTATATCGCCCCCAGAAACAGTTATATTTCACAGAAAATAGTTACATTGCCCTCCCGAAATTGTTATATCACACGCACGTGCATCAACTCTGTATATTAATTACGTTGGGTTTGAAATTTATCTAACGTAAACGTTTAAGCAACGTAAACAGTTTTTAGTAAATCAAAATGTCAGGACAGTGTCTGCTACTAGTATTCGAGACGCTGCTATTCAGAGGAAATTACTTTAGTTGTTTAATTTGAAAAAAAAATCATTTTTATTGAAAGCACAGATCGACATTTAACAAAACATCTGACATTGATTTGTAAGATATGAGGATGTGTCACATGAAATAAAATACACTTTTTAATGAGTTAGATATGTTCTTAAACTGATTTTGATTTTTTTTTTAAAAATGTTATATAACATATATTACATGTCTTCTCGGGCGACAATACCAGAATAATTGTCCCTAGTTGAAAGGAAAGCCCTGGAGTGTTATGTCGCCCTCTGCCTTCGGCATCGGGCGACATAACACTCTAGGGCTTTTCTGTCACCTTGTGGGCAAATTTTCTGGTATGTCGCCCTCGAAGCCATGTAACATTATATACCTATTTACTGGCTATGAGGAAGAAAGCAAGTTTATTGTCCCCCAAGACAGCAACTATTTCAAGACGAAAAAAATAGTTGCTGTCGTCGAGGGGGACAAATAAACTTGCTATCGTCCGAAGAGTCCGTAAATATATCGAAGAGAACTTTATTTGTCGGCGATGCAGAAAGAAGAAGGTACAGTTTATTTCAATATTTGCCCTAAAATTCAAAAATTGTGAAAATCTCATGAAAAGGCACATATACCATCTTGAATATGCGTGTATATAAAGTACCAAGTTATACACTTTTATTTTGTTTCAAAAACTAATTATGACTTCAACATTTTGTAATATTTCTAAGATTTAGTCAAAAATGATGAAAAATGGCACATTTTTTTTCTAGTTTTTTGAAGAGGTAAGTGTGTCCGCAACCGTCGCCCACAACGAAATTAATATATTTTATGTGATATCACATGATAAAGTTATTATGTGAGTTTCATCGTGGGCGACAGCTGCGGACATTGTTTTCTATTCATAAAAACACTGAAGAATTGGTATCTTCTGCTCTGTTTTATGAAAATTACGGGAAAATGCACTGTTTATGACGTCATAATTACCCTTGTGAAAAGTCTTATCATGTAACTATTTATAGATTCTTAGTTTATGAGTATTTTTGTGTAAATAAATGTTGCATTTCCATTTTTTGTGATAATTTTAAAAATCATTAAAAAACAGGGCAAAATATGACTGAAACCGTACCTAGTTCTTTCTTAATGATCCAATAGATCCCAATAGAGCGTTCGTAATAACTACAGATGTAAAGTATACGCTGCATAGATTTAGCTGCGCCCCAATAGAGCGTCTGTAATAACTATACATAAAATGAGTACAGTGCCTACAGCTGCATGCGTCCAATTAGAGCTTACGTAATATTTTTGTTTATTTCCTTGATTTTTAAGATCTAATTTTTTTGCAATTTTATATCAACATAACTACTTCATTAAAAAAAACACATTCACTCATATATTTCATTATTAAAATGGTTGAAAATTACGTTTAATTCAGTCTTTTCTTTTTGAATTTACGAACAAACATTTTAAAAAAGGTACGCGGTTAAATTCATTATTCTTTAAAATATTAAATCAATTCATAAGACGACTAATGATATAATAAATAATTAGATAAACAAATCAATAAATTCTTATTCATAAAAGTAACAACCGAAAAACAAAAATAAATAACCAACAAAAGCGCACTTGATATACGACTTTTTTCTTACTTGCCAATTGATTAGAAGGAAAAAATATGTCAGCTAATCACAAAAAATGTGTTAATTTTTTAATTTTCAGTTACCCTTGTTTCATTGTTCGAAGAAATAATATGGTAAACAAGTAAATCTTTATGGTAATATATATACATAAGGTTAGTTTAGGCTCCATTTCACATTTTCGAAGTAACCAGGAAAGATACCGACTTTGTTCTGTTTGTAAAGCTATTTCATTTTTTTTTAAATTGTTTACATCATAAAACCTCGCGTTTCGTAAAAAAGTGCTTAAAAACATGAATATGAATATGCGTGACGTTAAAACAAAATTGTAAATACTAACTTTACACATGCCTTTAATACATATTCAATTTTATTACCCCTTACCCATGATTAAGAACCCCATCATTCGAAGTAAAACATTTCAGTTTCTCATCATATCATTGCACCCTGTCTGTCGTTTGTTATTTAGAAGTAGAAATATACAATTATATTTAAGATCGTCAATTCTTACGGTATTAGTTTAAAATTTATAGCCTTTTGGACGAAGGGGTAATACATTTCCACTGTTTATTCCTTTCTCTGCAAAATTAAGTCAAGATTGGTCAGTTGGTTTCCTGGGAGGAGCTTATATATAGATGATAATACATGGCAAAATTAAAATTCCAAGCCGGAGCTAGCCATCTTTGTAGAATATATTAGGTCGCGCAAATTTAAAAATAAATTGAGTAATTTCAATTGTTAAATAATTAATTTTCACAATCAGTTTCAATAATGTTAAAAGTTTAAAAATAATGTTGTTAGTTGAGGTAACAGAATTGGACAGTTGTAAATTGTTCAGCTTTTGAGCAAAAGTGTATAATATGGCATATTTAAATTTTTAGATACATGCACCTAAGACGAGTGCAAAAATAACACCTTGGCCCTGGCATGATTATCCGGCACAGTGTTTTATATTAACATTTGACTAAAAATATAATTAATTTATTAAAATCCCTGTTTCATTCTATGGGCAACTCAACGGAAAAGCCAATGTAAAAATATATGGTAAAGCTAGTGAAAAATTTCATTTCATTAACACATGGATAATATTTATAGTAAAGTTATTCTTATATATTTGATTTGAATTCGCAACAAAAAATGCACCAATATTTGAAGCTTTGATAAAATGTTAAGAAATAATGAATCAATTTAACAAACTCTTAAATTTATTCTAATGCTTTCACTCATCTTCAGCAACTACTTAAGCCTCAATCACAACTAGTCGTTCGTGCTTCTACCTGTTGTTTACAATTTAAGATTTTAATGAAAATCTTGCGAAACACGAAAGTGCATCTTACGATTTTGGAAGGATGTACGCTTCCCGTAAGCACGCAAGGTGGCTGTTGGACATGCACAACAATCACCACGGTTTCCGTGCGAGATCTGAAAACGTACGCAGCAGTTGCGTTTCACTCAAGGAACCCGTAGGATAACCGTACGATTTGACTTGCATTAATGACCGAAGGAGATCTCACCTGTCCCTTGCGTTACACGTACGTTGACTGTAAGGCGCTTGTGCTCACCATCAACATATAAAATGAACGCACAGTAAACGTACGTCATACTTACGTCATGCGTACACCAACTGCTCGTGGTGCGTGCGAATCGCCTATAAACAAGATATATATAAAATTGATTACGGACAAAACTTCCCATAAGGTTAAGAGAATCGACAATTTTATCATTCATCAAAATCAATTCTAAGCTTCTAGTAATCCCCCTGTAAAAACCAAAACAAATCAAACAAATACTTTTTTTGGACAAAAGGTAGAAGGCGAAGAAGAAAAACGGGATAAGAAGGAACTAGATATTGAAGTAGAGTGTAGAGAAAAGGCAAAAATAGCCCAATCACTTCGACTTGCAAGCGTGCTAAAATAGAATCATATACATTTTCGGAGTAAGGTGAAGACAAGTGATATTTAGGCGCAGAACGTTATTTTCAACAACAACAATCTACACAAAACTCCAACACATCCTACTAGAGAAAGTTGTTGTAGGACTTAGAGGGAAAACTGGGCACACAGTTTTTAATAGAATTATCAGATAAGTGTGAAACTAGAAATTTCGTGAGTATGATAATTTTTGTTTGTAAACAGAGTACTTTCTCCATTTTGAAAATATTGATTATCTTCTTTTATGACCATTAAAACTTTTTAAGAATTGTTTTCATATGAATATCAAAATCAGAATACCAATTTGTAAACTTTGATTTTTAAAAATGGTGTCACTCTTTTAATAATTACATTTGTAAAGCAAAGTAATTCGATGTGGATTTTTACTTTCAATTAAAAGTTTCATCTTAGCTTTTTTGAAGATAATAAAAAAGTTCAATAAATAGTTAAATGAAGTGAACATGAAAAAATTAATTGTTACTTAATAAATTTTGAAAACCAATTGAATTTTAGAAATGAGGTCTGTAACTTTTTTGTTTATTTCTATCATGAGATTTTATCAATTTAACACTTTCAGTCAAAGGTTTATGGAGGTAATCCATTTTCCCCAGCATGCGTCTGTTCTCTGACGTAGATAAGCCACATTGCTGCTGGTGACTGGGTCAATGTTATACAGAGTTGATAGAACTGGGCCAATGTTTATACAGAGTTGATAAAAGTTACTAAGAAAAATTATGCCTGGATGTGAAGCAAAATTTTGTACTGTCATGAGAGGGCAAGGATTCAATATATTTCTATAACTTACCCTTAGGTAACTATGTATGATTTGTGCAAAAAATGAATGAATGATTTGTGAAATATGAGACCATCGCATTCCAGATGTTTGTACGGAGATGTGGCAGTCAGTGTTTAAATAAATAAAATGCTGCTTGTAGATTTCAAATAAATATAAAAATGTAATTTCATTTTCTTTGTGGGGTTTCTTGCCGTTATTTTTTATTTAAATGCTCTAGAAATCTTTCTCTCTGATTTGTTTTTTATCTTAGATTAGATCTTGATGATACGTATGCCGGTTCGGTTTATGTTGTCAGAAGAATAACAGAACTAAGACACATTTTAAAAATCAGGATGCTGAGCAATGCACCTTGTGTGCTCATTTATGTAGCACACATAATGTTCAAACCCATAACAACAAATTCCTGAGTGGAAGAAAAAATATGTCACAATAACACTGATCCAGGGACATTCCATTCTAGTTACAGGTAACATTAACTGCTGGTGGGAATGCATCATTCTATGATCCAAAATCTTCCTCCATAATCCCTGTTTCAAAATGACAACTCCTTACATCCATTTCAAGTTTCATTTCGATGATGGTATATTTCTGTTACTAAGCGTGTGTAAAAATGTAATGTGTCTCACTGACGTCAGCATCGGTGCTGCCCTCTCTTAGATGCTTAAAGATAAATTAGCAGGGAGGTAATGATTTTAACAATATGGCAGCGCTCATGGATTGCAAGAATTAGTTATTCTAAGCGGTATATCTTCTTACTGAGGAAAGCTGTGTCTAAATGGTTTTTAGATATCATTATATACATCAAACAGACAAATTTTAGCCCTTGATAATTTTTTCATCTTTACTTCTTTTAACAAATATGTAACATCATTCAAAGATATAACATTGACCAGGAAAATTATTTTTTGATTATTAATTCGCTGAAATTAGATTTTTTGCGAGGACTTTCTTCTATATTTCAGAGAAATTATCAATCTTTTATGGTATCAGATACAACAGATTTATGTTTTCAAAACATTCTTCATTTGTGGCGTCCAGTTTAGCATGTCTAATCACCAAAGCAGTAATTACAGAGTAATAGTCTTCTTTTTTTCAAGTTCTTTTGACATTTCAATATTCACTTGCTTATATACGGTAGATTTATTTCAGTATATGTGTAAAAAAAATCTTTATTTAATGTGAAAACTAATAAATGTCCGTGCAGCTGCAGTGAGGCACAGAAGGACGTCGGTACGATTGACTTGCAAGTGACCTACGACGCGAATGCTATTACTGCCGTTCGCAAGGCAAACGTATGTCTGTTGCACGATAATCGTAAGACGCAAGTACGGTTCCCCAGGATATCGCACGTTTCGACTGGCACGTCAAACGTCCCTTTGTCTTACGTTGCACTCTCAATCACTTCAACACTATTTTAATTTTAAGTATAATTATCTTTGTTTATAAACAGACTCTGTTAAAAATTTTTCTCCATATATGACAAATATTGATTACATAAATCATCTCATTGCAATATTATTTTCAATTTTATTTCATAATGATATCAAATTTTAGTCACAATATTTGTCCTCGACAAAACAAAACACTTATCAGGTTTGTTACTGACTGTCTACAGAAATTCTTCGGGTTGTTAAAGTTCAAAGAAGGCGAGGCTTCCTGAACATTAACAATCTGACAAATTTCCGTATTCGCCTCGCCTATGTACTATGTATTGAAAATTATCCAGAGTGCATACAATCTCTCTAATAACAGCACGTTGAATGTTCTTGACCTCTTCTTGAAAATTATATTAAATTGAACGAAGGTATCGAGATCACTTTTTATAGGATTACCAATGGAATATAAAAAAATATCTTATTTTCTATATAATTCTCTTATAAACATAAAGTACCGGACAAAATATTTAGCAAATCAATTAAGACGTCATAATGGATCTGGGATCTAGAAACACTCCGAAATCATTTACTAGATCTTGACCTTAATTTTTTTTTTCAATCCTTGCAAAACAATAACAGAGATATGTAATTAAAACAGTAAAAGTAGATTTGCATTTAAAACAACGTACATGCTTGAAGGTATAAGAACAAATATATCTTCAGTCATTCCTTGATCTTTATTTCTAGCTTCCCATGGGATCAAACGTTATGATACCACATTAGGATTGTTTGATTTTGAAGAGAAAAATAAATAAATTGAAATTTCCAACGAAAAATACATTCATAAGTTGTAATACTGAATCTATAAAAAAAACAACAACTCCCTGAATGTTTATTTCCACGATGGAAAGCCTCTGATCACTTAGTTTATTTACTAAAATTTACTTAATTTAAGGAATTGATTTATAATTTAATTTCTACCTATGTTATACGACATAACATAAATTGGTTCTGTTTAGGATTTAAGAAAAACGGTTTATTAAAAAATTAGATCCGTTTCAAGATATGTTCTACAAGATTAAAATAGGTAGAAATCCAAGAAAGTAGGGGCTTAAGATGTAGATTCGGTAGGAATCTGGGCGCACAGGGAGAGTGAATTCATCAGTTAATTTTCCACTTTTTTCGCATTATAATTGTTTTTTTGGTTTCTTTGGGACGTGGAATTGGTAGGAAAATGTTTATAATGCAAAAGATTTTATCATAATATGGGTCTTAATATAGCAACACGACGCAATTGATTGAAAATTCTACTTAATTACAGCTGTTTTTAAATGATTTTGTTGTATCTGGGTCTTCTCTCTACGAATTTGAAACGTGAAAAGATGACATGTTTTAACAAAAGATATGCTGCTTTTAAAAAAAAAAAAAAAAAAAAAAGGTGAATGGATGACCAAGAGATGACAAAATGTCTTCTTTTTCAAAATATTTTTGGAAGGAAAGTAAACAAAGTCCAGAGATATGATAATAATGTTTTAAATACTACTTTTTACCGCACACATGTAGAAGTCACGCATGGCGAACTGGTTTCGTGCCGGATTAGTAAAAAAAAAAGACTTGGGAGTGTTGTGTGTTCAAATCCTGCTGGTGTTTTCGTTTTCTCTTTTTAACTATTCTATTTATATATATCTGTAATATAACATAATGTTGAACTACAGAATATGTTTGAAATTGTCGTTATTGATTTCTGCTATATGCACAATATTTTTCTGTTCTTATTACTACAATGTAGTATACTATGATATACAATAGACTACTAACTAAATATAACTGCATTGAAATAGATATGCATTAACATTTGAATATTTTTTTCAGATATTTATTTACAATGGTACATGTAACTAAACAATTTCCACTTGTAAGAGTAAATAATAATTAAAAAAGTACATTAATTCATCTAGTTACATCAGTCGAAATATACATGTATCAGATATAAATATTAAAATTACAAAAAAAAATTTATACATTAAAATTACCACAAAATTGTGGTGCTTTTTTTTCATGTTCAATGACAATAGTTTTTACTATTCAGCGTATTCTGAATAAAGAGTTGGATATATTAGAAATGTGTTCAACAAATGTTTTAAATTTAATAGTTTTTCACTGACAAGCGTTTTTGTAGGGAGGTAGGTCCATCATATCTACATTGGAGAATGGCAAATCGTCCCAAATCATTTATATAAAAGTGTTTTTACGTTTATAATATTGCAACCGTCAAAAGATAACCGCGTGCGGTAATCATTGTGACGTCATAAAAAAGTTCACACAGAATTGAACGTTTTCGCTATCCTATTGGTTCATATTAAGAAGCATATTTGCAAATGTAAATATAGACATTTAAATCCCAACCGATTCGTGTCGATGATTTCTTCAATCATACAATCTTGTGCGCCCTCTTTCTTTTTTTTAAATTTAATTTTCTAAAACTAGAATCAGAACATAAAGCTTATTATAAAAAAATGACGTTAATCAGTACACTATTTCTTCGAGACGCCTGGTGGAATACTATCATCAACGAATTCAGTGTTGAGTTAAGTGCTGACTTGTGTGGTTGAACCAACGTGACAGTTATCTCTTCCTCTTAGGAGCTAGATCGTTTTCCGCCATTATCGCTGCTTATAACAGCAACGACTCACACTTGTTTAATTTTCGGTTTGTAAGAGACGATGCTTCGTATCACTTCAAAAGGATCCGCCCCATTATGCACTGACATATTTCTTATCACTTCTTTATTCTGTATATAATTTTTTTCATTATGTTGAAATTATAAGACTTTAAATATGTTATGCTTTATTAAATCCCCTTAAAGCTGACATGAATTCATAAAAGCATTTGGTTCGCCATATTAGTTTCGATCGCTCCTCTACTGCCACTGGGGTATATATACCGGATGAGAAAGTTACGGTCGGTTGCTTTCCGATCGAGGCATTCAGGTTGCACGGACTTCTAAATGCATGAACTACACATTGTAGTAAAATGTTTGTAATAAGTATAAAGGAAATTACAATCAATAAAACACAAAATATATTTATTCTTTGAAAGAATTCCCAAGGTATCCGCATTATTTTGCACAGATAGTGCTGCCTTACTTTGCATGCACATCGAACACGTCCTTCATACAGAGTGCATAACGTCTGCATCTTTTTGAAAACCCCGGCGACACTACATCCAACACAGTAGATAAATGATAGTAAATCCAAGAAAGTAACAAGGTAACATCGTTTCCATCGGTTTCTACAAAAACGCTCCGTTTCTAAAATCGATGCGATCACTGATATTGCTCGATCTTCCACAGTTTGTGGTTTGCGCATAACATACACAGGAAAACGGTGTACAATTATCAAGGATATTTGAAATATCTTTGCC
The DNA here is from genome assembly GCA_016163765.1 of Magallana hongkongensis. Taxonomy (NCBI): domain Eukaryota; kingdom Metazoa; phylum Mollusca; class Bivalvia; order Ostreida; family Ostreidae; genus Magallana; species Magallana hongkongensis. The sequence continues at coordinate 4,625,769 of WFKH01003881.1, read as the reverse complement.
TGGATTTCAGTCTGTCTTGTTTCGTCGTTCTTTGGATATTCCTTGTCCGTGCAATGGTTGTATGGTTGTCACATTATTTCTGTTCAAAACGCGATTCTACAAGTCTTTTTGTTCAATGTAACGTGCCCGGGTGAATGAAATGCCTGAATGTGGTGAAGCATGAATAGTGCTATCGGCCTTATATAGGGGGTGTGTAGCGATGAGCAGAACAATAGAAATCGACAACTAATATGGCGGTAGTCGGAGATAAAAGGGAAATAATGCGTATTTATGAATTCATCTCAGCTTTAAGGAGGAAATAAATAAAGAATGAATAATTGAATGCACGCACGTCGAGTAATGAAGATAATCGATGATAACTATTTGTCCTTGTTAGAAGGCGTTGCCCTTCATTAAAAAAACACAACCTAATATGTTCTTTATCTGTTAAAGTGGTTCTTTAAAAGAATTGAATTTAAAAATGTTAGATTCTTGTTTCATGATTCGTGCGTTAAATTTTGATCTTTTAGATTTGGATTATCTTGAATAAATGTAATGAGTAGCAATAGTAATTTTTGATAAAACATCAAAGTTTATAATAAACATAGGCCTCAGTTGGGAGTGGGGGGAGTCGAATTTTTTACACAGGTTTATATAGAGAAAGTTGAGACTTTGACGTGACAATTGACAAAAATGAACGTCGCACAATTTTTATTGCAGCGTCAATGATTAAAATTTAAATTATTTTCATAAAACTATGCTATTAAAAAACATTATTCTCATTACTAATTACTAATTAACTGATTATATGTGTATATCAAATCAATTTTCGTTTAAAATTCTTTTGAAAATGCTGTTAATTTGCAAAACGTTTTCGCTTAGAACGCTTCACTGCAGTTTCATTCGTACATTTTATTATTTTTTGACTTCCCTCACCACCAGAAAAAAGAGGGAGAAAATGGAATAGAGACGTGCAGTTGAACTTCGATATCTCGAACACTGATATCTCGAATTCAATGGATAAGTCGAAGTGATTTATAAGTCCAAACCACTTATTCTTTTAAGTATTTTACCCTCGATATCTCGAATACTCGGATATCTCGAAGTTTTTAAACAGTCCCATCTATGTGGAGATAACGAAGTTTGACTGAATATATTATTACAAAATTTTAGCTAGGCCTACCATCAATAAAATCTTGCTCTAACAAGCAATATCTTGTCAGATATAATTTTTTTTAGAGTTTTGTGCATAAAATTCAAGGAAAAAGTACGAATCGGGGATGCCCACTGTAAACAATAACTCCATAAACACACCGGATATTTTATCTAATAATCAGAATTTATTGTTAATTAACTTTTTAACTAATTAACTTGCTGGACTTGTTTTCATTTTTCAAATCTTGTAATGCAATGTAAGCGTATGGGCCATTTATATATCAAATTTTAACGGGCACCCATAAAAGTACAAGTTTAATCTTAATCATTACATTCCTTTTTACAATGTTACATTAATAAACATTTAGTTAGGAAACTAGAGAGAGAGAGAGAGAGAGAGAGAGAGAGAGAGAGAGAGAGAGAGAGAGAGAGACCTATTAATAATACATTTATTAATTTGCAGAACAAAATGGTTTTTTTATCCTCGTCACATGTAACTCAAGCATTCCGGGGCTTTTTGATGGTTTTAGAGCTTTTCGTCTAAAACAATCCCGCTTATAATATGTCATATTCGACTGACATCGTTGGGCATTCTGCAATCAGATGTACACTTTATCTATTTTAACATACCAACTCAGGTACATATAAAATGTTGAAAATAGATTAGCTTTACATGTACGTATTTCGGTTTTTGTAAGATGCTATATATGAATTCGAGACAAAATTGGAAACGAAACTTTCCGGAAAAAAGCGAAACCTAGCGAGATGAAAGTAGATAAAGTAAATACAAAACATAGTACGGCTTAAAATACATTGTATCAAAATAAACATTTTTAATTATAATTTGAGAAAAAGGAACAAGTGCGATCCTTTCAGGTTCTTTTTGAGGGAAATCTTTTTTTAATCTATTACAACTAAATTTGAATTTGATGGGTAAAAATTCTTTTAATCTATGCAATTCTATAAAATGGCTTGGAAGACACGTATATAGGACCAAGCTACATGTATGAGGGTCAAAATTTGAGCGCGATAAGAAGATAAACCATCCAGTCAAATTTGAAAGTAAGGAATCCAACAATTGAGCCAATCACCGCTTCACGACAACCGGCCGTATGTTAAAGCACTGGAAATGAAAAGAATAATACTTTATATAACAGACAAGGCGGGTCCGTTAACTAACCATGCATACCTCGTGGTATGTTGATTTCATGCACGTTTTACCATCGTGGTTAATGCATCGCGGTCCTATCTGTATCGATGTTTAAACCACGGCGATGGGAGCTGCCGTTAAAGATATGATAGGTTAACCTGTACGCTATTAGGAATAAAGTGGCATCATGAGGTCAATGCTCGGTCTGAACTGGTCCATGTATTGTCTTTGATTTAAAGATTATGTTTATTTATTTAATTTTAACAATATCATCTATAAAAGTGATGAAGAATTATCAACTGTTTTTTTTTTAATTTAAATGAAATAAGAGGTTGATGTTTGTCATCCAGTTTTCAAGAAGAAAAACTGGTGTCAACATTTATATTAATTAAATGTTGTTTATTGCTTTGATCGCAAAATAATATCTTTGAAATTGGGTATGATGTATGTCATGGAAAGTAAATCGAATATTTAAAGCTGATTGGTCCGAGATTTTGGCTATTACAGTATTTAAAAAAACCCAATAATCTTATTAAGTTATAGACTTTTCCCTATTCACACCAGCAGAATCGGTCTCCTTTAAAAATAGAAAAACAAATCGAAGTAAATAAAGAAAATAAAAACAATGCTTATACATTATGACCCTGTTATGTTGGTTCGTCCCCCGATTGCTTGGGTTTACACAGCCCGAATAATATGCATCGATTGTAAAGATGTACAAACTTCAGAAAGACTTGTGAGAGCAAAATAAATGTACACACGTTTATTTTTGGTTTGCCAAATAGTTTAAAGCTTTTAACAAACGCGAAAGTCGTATTACAATCATACCCGCCTCGACACATAAAGACAATATTTTATTTATAAGGGACAAAATATACTTCGTTCATTATTTTTCCATATAAACACTGCATAACTGATTCTGAAAAATACATTACAAGAGCATTACCAAAATAAGATACATGAACAACTGAAAAAAAAATATAATCTAAACGCATATGCCAGTATCAATACCATTAGAAAATTAGTCAATCCTACAAATACTAAATTCTACAACTGCTAGAAAGATATGTTTGTTTTTATTATGTTATATTATAATCCATTGTTATATTCAGAGATATTTTCTAACTATATAACTACGAGAAGTCAACACTTAAAATATTATTTCGTCCGAAAGCTTGCTGGTTTCCGCCCGAATATGTTGGTTGCTAGGAATAGACAGGAGCTAGCGGCTGTGGATACCCTTGTTGTGTAACTGAAATTATATACCAGTTATTTATAAATATGATGAAATCCAAAGTGAATATCTAAACAAGTGTGAATTAAGCGTAAAACTTAAAAAAAATATACTTTTTTCATCTCTTAAGCTTTTTATATTTGACAAATACAATTACGTACTTGAACTTGTATAGACCGCCGGCTGTTGAGGGTACACCATGATTTGATCATGGTTTTGCCTTTTGCAGATTTTGACACTCACACAAACAATTATGGTGACAATAACGGCCAACCCAAGGATACCCCCAATCACTCCACCAGCTATCGCTCCAGCCGAAGAACTTAATATAAACATAAATGCTTCGTTTATCAAACTGATAAATGATTAAACAATCAGTGACAGACAAAGAAATAAAAGATACCACAGAATCAGCTTCATCTGTTTCATATTTGGATATTTTACTGGAAGGGACAGTGATGGTAACCTAACAACAAAACTTTAAGATAAACGTGATGACTTCAATTTTCTATCGTCAACTTTCCTTACTTATAGCAATAAACCTTCATCACCTGCATATTGAGTTTTTGTCTCTCAGTTAATTCGATACGCAAGGGCATGCTCTAGGTATGAACAGTTTCTAAGGGCGAGGCAAGCTACTGACAAACAAGTTGCTAAAACAGGACTCCCAACAGTCTCGATTGAAGTTATCTTTTTGGAAATTCCATGGTCGATACAACGACTTTGTCAGCAAATACAATCTTTCTTTGGGTCGCATGCCGACTGACGTTTTTCCTTCTTATTGTTAGACCATAATTACTCACCTAATTGTCTACGGATTTTTCCGTTTTCCTGATTACGACAAAGAGCACACGGCGGGTGTGACCGGTCAGCAGAGGATGCTCACTCCTCCATGGCACCTGATCCTACATCTAATTTTCTTAGAGGTTCGTGTTTGGTCTGCTCCTGTTTTGTATCTTTCCTGTGGACTTTTGATTTTGATCACTGTTCGTTATCACCACATGTCATGAACAAAAAGAAAGTAAAAAAAAATAAAATTGAAAAAAACAAAACATACACTCAAATCATTGGTAAAATAGCTCTTTTCAGAAACTATGTTAATATCTGAACGAGGTCTTTAGCTAAATGTCTCTAAGCTATGAACTACAATAAAAATTATGCCTAAATTTCACAATATATTTATGAAACAACATAGTTATATTTTGCTTTTAAACACTTCCTCATGATGTATTGTTTTTAATCAAATTTATAAACTTTAAATTATATATCCACCTTTCTCGGCTGCTAAAATAGTTTTCTATTCAAAATGATATGTGTTCTTAAACTCGATCGTATCCTCATATAATGGATTATCCTTAAAAAAAATGTCATAATGTCTTGATCCCGCAACTAAGTTTCTAATCTTATTCATGGTTATGTTTATTTTATATATAAAACCGCTAATTCCTATATAGTTAAATAAATGTAAACCTAATCATCCGAATGTTCTTTGAATTCATAATAAAGATTTAGAAAAACTAAAGACCATTGTATGCTAGCTTGCTTTAATATAAATTTACACGTTTGTATCAACCTCTAATGATAAAACGCCGTTTAATGATACAAATATCATTAAGCGTTGCAATTGCAACCCCTAATGCTATAAACTCTTGCATTAACAGTTGACAACATCAACCGCTAATGATAAATCGCCGCTTAATGATACAATTTTATCATTAAGCATCGCAAATGCACAGCATCCTTAGCGCTTAATGAAACAAGCAAAAAGCTACATGGTCAACCGCTAATGATACAAACACTTTTATCATTAAGCGTTGCGTTTGCACTCTTAATGATATAATTAAATATCTAAATTAGAACACTGGTCTGAAATAAACGTACGACTTGTTGTGAATGTCTTTAATGTCTTTAGTGGTTAAAATACAATATAAGTAAACGTTATATATATCTATAAAACTCAATCATAATCGCATTTTGATATCATTTATAGAACTCCTCCCCCCACTTAATAATAATGCATTATGATTGTACTGTACATGAGTACATGTGTGTATGCGTCCTTGGACCGAACTAAAATCTTTAGTAAAGAAATATTAAACATAACATTCTTTTAAAACAATTACAATGGTACATGTATGTCGTTAAAATGCGTATGCCTATAAGTCTAACTGAAATACTTATATTGTAAAAGATTTGCACACTAATTCCTTCAAACAATGATTTAAATGGTGGAACATCTTCAAGTAGAGATAGGTTAAAGCAGGGTTTTTTTTATTTAATGCGCCCCGGTTTTCAGAATAGCATTTTTTATGTCCCTAAGAGAATGATTAGAGATGTAATTATTTTATACTCGTTAAATGATTGAACCATTGATAGATTTAAACCCAATTTGTATGTTTTGAACCTCTTAATCTAAAAATGCTGAGACAAGTTACCAAATAGCAATCTATGTTACAGAATAACATATTTGCTTTGATTTCAAAAATTACAGTAGAAATGAGCGTCATATTTAGAAGTAAAATATTATTCCCTAGTCCTTTGAAATAAATTACATCAACAGACTTTGTAAAAAATGGTTAAAGAGTAAGTCGGACAAAGTCAGTTGGTATTCGATAACGTCAATTCATGGCTAAAATACTTATCTTAAGAAATTAATTTTTTGTCTTAGCTAGATATTCATTTGTATACATTTTTAATTATATTGCAGCCTGAAATGTTGACAGTTGACAGTCACCATTAAAAATTTATCTAATAATATTGTAGCATGTAAATACTGGCTACTGACATTCACCTTTTAACATTTTTTTGTAAAAAAAATTGTATTGATTACAATGCTTTAGAAAAGATTTCTAGTGATAAACTAAAATATGAGAGTCAGTCGTAAAGTTATAACCAAAATACAGATCTCGCACTTCTTTGTCATGTAAACAAGGCGCATAACATGTTTTAGTTTACATTAGTTCAATATACCAATAAAATTTATTTTTCAAGCTGATTTCTCTCTCTCTCTCTTTCTTATAATTCGTTTTAAGCATGAATAAATAGTTCCTAGCGTTTATCACATTCAATTTAAGTCTAAAGCTGTATTTTTCACTCCAACATTCAAAACTTACATAGCGTAAGCTTTGTTAACGTGACACAAAAATTGTGAGCTCTGCATCTCGCTTATAACACGGCGACTGAAACTCAATTTATGGTTGACTATTAAAATTTCCTTACTGAAGTATTGTAAACATTAAATTCGGAAAAATAATTTTAACCAAAATCGTGACCAAGTGTGTAGCTTGCAATTAGTGGCTATCGACATATACCGTTAAACATTTTCAAATAATATTTAGGCATGTTATACTGACCGTAAAATTCACCTTTAAACATTTTGTTAAATATTGTGGCTTGCAGATATTGGCTATGGATATTCACCTTTAAACATTTTCTAATAATATAGTAACCTGCATTACTGGCTGCAGGCATATGCTCTCCATAAAAGGTAAATAGATATTGTAAAAAAAACTTCAGAAGCAAAGTCTTTAAGGGAAATTTTTCTTGAATTCATATGATGTGTATTTTGTATATATTATTTCATAATGCACGATTGTATTTGAAACAAAATTATTAAAGAATACCAAGAAGAAATTTGTTTTGTAATTATTTTTCTCTAAGTAATTGACCATGAAAAAAACCGTATTTGCACTTTATTTCCCATTCATAGCCTACCAAACTTCGTGACTGGAATTTGAACTAATACAAAATACTGATAGGTTATACAAAAAGCTAAGATAACATATAGAAACAAAAGAAACAAATATCTAAGGTTATACAAATTTTAGCTCAACTGAGCGGAAAGCTCAAGTGAGTTTTTCTGATAAAAATGTGTCCGTTGTCTGTCGTAGTCGTCGTCGTTGTTGTTGCCGTTGTAAACTTTTCACATTTTTGTCTTCTCCTACAGAATCACTGGTCAATTTCAACCAACTTGGCACAGAGCACTCTTGGGCCAAGGGAATTCAAGTGTGTACGAAAGAAGGACCACATCCTATTTCAAGGGAGATGAATAGGAAATAATAAAAATTATCATATCATGACCTTCGGGGGTAGGGTGGGGCCACAAATGTGGGGGAAGGGTCAAAGTGTTACATGTTAGTTATCGTGAAAATCTTTTTTACCAAGAACCAGTTGAAACTTAAATGTATGTGGAAACATCTCCGTGTAGTTTTGATTCTGTATTGTTCAAATCATGACCCCCCAAGGGCAGGATTGGGCCACAAAGAGGGATCAAAATTTTACATATCTGTAAAGTGTCAGCCTTTGTTGTTCAGGTGAGCGATGTGACCCCTGGACCTCTAATTTCGTGATCTTTTGAAGTTAAAAAACTGTTAAAAACTGTTGAAAGGATTTTGGTTTCTATTATAAAATGTTTTTGAAAAATCAATTTTGTGCAGGAAAAAATTGTTTATTAGTTGGCCAATGATATAAAAAACCACGCATAAGAAATTAAATTTTGGAGATTAAAATATAGCATACAATATCTTTATAATGCATAAATTCATTCTGAAAGTGCATCAAACCCCCTGACAATGATTAAGAAAATAAAATTAAGAGACGCATGGACCAATAAAAAATAAAAGAGTTATGTACTTTTGTATCTCATTCTATTTCAGCAGAACAATTGTTTAATTTTGAAAACCTACCCAGAAGATTTTTTAAATCAATATTTGCTATATTCATTTACAAATAAGGATGCTTTAAACAAAGGATGACTGCACTTAACGCCGAATTTTTGGTCCTTTTACGGTCACTATTGTTAGATTTATTTCCCGTTCAATATTACATGAAGTTATTTTTTATATAGTTCGGTCAATTTCCAATCGAAATTTATCGTCATAATGGTTTTAAACTGTGTTGCAATAAAATAATTCGTTGTTTTCTTACCCTCACTGCTTTGCAAATATCTTGAATTTAGACTTATCTGCCCTTGATTGATGATAAAACTTATAAATATGCATGGAGGGTTGATCTAATATTGTAATGAGTAGTCTCAGATTAGAATAGCGGTACTATAATTGAACATTCTCTCTCTCTCTCTCTCTCTCTCTCTCTCTCTCTCTCTCTCTCT